>JALGBA010000369.1:902500-1140000 GCA_023970755.1 Azemiops feae
TCTCCCTCCCTCATCTCCCTCCTCCCTCCCTCTCTCCCTCCCTCCTCTCGCCTCCCCCCTCCCTCTCTCTCTCCCTCTCCTCTCCTTCTCCTCCCTCCCTCTCCCTCCCTCTCTCCCTCTCCCTCCCTCTCTCTCCTTCTCCCTCTCTCTCTCGCCCTGCCAAATGACACTGCCAAATGAATAGCCCCCCCACTCCCACCCTAGCCCATTCACTCCTCCCTCATGCTCCTCATTCGCTAAGTGCCCCCCTTTTGCCAGAATCCCCCGCGTAGAGTTGGATGAGGCTTCTTGAAGAGTAGGGGGCTATCGCGCCCGAGTAACTGATTGGAGGAGCGGTCCAGGTGGGAAGGGGGTGGCTGGAACTGAGCCCAGAGTGCCTTGCCTTGCATCAGCCTTATTGAGTGGGAGGGCGCCTCCGCCGCCGCTTCTGGCCGCTTTCCTCACATTCCAGGGCATGGGCGCCTCTTGCATAAAAGGTGCTCCGTGGGGCGAGAGCACGCGGCGGCTAGAAAGAGCTGACCTTTCCTTCGGGCCCTGATAGGGTCTTGCCGGAGGCATTTATTAAAACTTCTCGAGCACAGCCCAGCCAGCGCCTCTTTCCCGGTCCGCAGTTTGGTCTGCGTGCCTTTTCTGATTTGGATTGGATATATAGCAGTTCCCGCCAGCTGAAGCGACCAGCATGGAGAAACCAGCTGAGAGCCGGAATGGTTTTCTGGAGCTGACAGTGCTAAGCGGCTTCAAGGCTGGAGAGGAAGTTGTAAAGCAGCCTTGGCTGAAGCTCTTCTAGCTGCGGAGCTTCGGGCGCTTCCTGAGGAAACGCTCTTCTCCTCCTCCTCGTCCTCTCCACTCAATCGGCTGCTAGCGGCTTGGATGGCTCTACTCCATCCGAGTTGAAGAAAGCAGAGGTGCAGCAGAAAGCAGCTTTCTTCAACTCGGACAGAGCAGAGCCACCCAAGCTGCTAGCAGCTGATTGAGTGTGGAGGACAAGGAGGAGGAGAAGAAGAGCGTGAGGCCAGCTGGCCAGATGAGGAGAAGATCGGCAATGGTGGCTGGCTGGCTGGGGAGGGGGGATCTGCAAAGCCTCATGGCAGTGGCATTGGCAGTTCCCCCCACCCAGCCCGTTTCCCCAGCTCCATATGATGCTTGGCAACTCCCCCCCGCATGCCCGATCTGACCCACGTGGCACCTTCTTTCCAGGTCCACCACCGCAGTCCTCCGTCTCTTCCTCTGCTGCCACGTGGAGTCCCAAAAAGAAAAGAAGTTTGTGGGCAGTCCCACAAACAAAAGAAGTTTGTGGGCAGTCCCACAAACAAAAGAAGTTTGTGGGCAGTCCCACAAACAAAAGAAGTTTGTGGGCAGTCCCACAAACAAAAGAAGTTTGTGGGCAGTCCCACAAACAAAAGAAGTTTGTGGGCAGTCCCACAAACAAAAGAAGTGGGACTAAAAAAGTTCAATCAATCAATTCCAACTTTTTTTTCGCGAGAAGTTGGAATTGATTGATTGAACTTTTTTAGTCCCACTTCTTTTTTTTTTGTGGGACTGCAAATGGCGGAGGAGGACTGGGAGCCACAGTAGAATGATGAAAGAGCCGCATGTGGCTCCAGAGCCGTGGGTTGCCAACCCGTGACCTATACCATCTCAGACAAGTGAGTGTCCAACCTCTTCTTAAAAATTTCCAGTGATGGAGCGCCCACAATTTCTGGAGGCAAGCTGTTCCACTGGTTAATTGTCCTCACTGTCAGGAAGTTTCTCCTTAATTCCAGGTTGCTTCTCTCTTTGATCAGTTTCCAACCATTGTTTCTTGTCCTGTCCTCTGGTGCTTTGGTGAATAACGTGACCCCCTCTTCTTGGTGGCAGCCCCTCAAATACTAGAATATTGCTATCATGTCTCCCCTATTTCTTCTTTTCTTTAGACTAGCCAAACCCAATTCCTGCAGCCATTCTTCGTAAAGTCTCCAGGCCTTTAATCATCTTAGTTGCTCTTCTCTAATTTTTTTCCAAACTCTCAACATCTTTTTTGTGATTATGGCGACCAAAATTGGCTGCAGTATTCCAGGTGTGGTCTTACTAGGGTTTTATAAAGCGGTACTAATACTTTGTGTGATCTTGATTCTATGCCTCTGTTTATACAACCCAAGATTGTATTAGCTTTTTTGGCTGCTGCTGCACACTGCTGGCTAATAGTCAAGTGATCGTCCACTAGGACTCCAAGGTCCCTTCACAGTTACTGTTTTTAAGCCAGGTCTCGCCCAATCTGTACTTGTACCTTTGATTTTTTCCTGCCTAAATTTAAAATGGTTTGCCAGCCAGCTACAGATCCATCTGGTGGTGATGTTGTCTATTCCACCTTTTTCTAGCTTACCAAGGAGTAGGTTGTGGTCTACTTTATCAAATGCCTTACTGAAATCTAAGTATACTACTTCCACAGTATTTCACTCATCTACTAGTTTAGTCACTTTATCAAAGAATGAAATAAGATTGGTTTGGCATGATCTGTTTTTAACAAACTCATGCTGGCTAATAGTTATAACTTTGTTTGCTTCTAGTTGTTCGCAGATCTGTTTTTTGATTATCTTTTCTAGGATCTTCCCAGGTATTGATGTTAAACTGATTGGTCTGTAGTTTCCTGGGTCCATTTTTTTCCCTTTCTTGAAGATGGAAACCACATCAGCCCTTTTCCAATCCTCAGGTACTTCCCTGGTGCTCCAGGATTTATGAAAGTTGTGGTGCAATGGTTCTGAGATAACATCTACCAGCTCCTTCAGAACTCTGGGATGTAATCTGTCGGGTCCCGGTGATTTATACTCGTCAAGGTCGGATAGGTGTTCTCTTGCTTATTTTAATTTTTGTTTCTAGTTTGTCTTTTGCAGTGGGTTTTTTTGGTATGTTGGACTGTAGTTTCTTTTTGTGTGAAGACTGATGCAAAGTATGAGTTAAGCAACTCTGCTTTCTCCCTGTTGCCTATTTCCTTGCCATCTTCTTTCTTTAGTGGACCTATAGTTTCCCTGACTTTTTTCTTGTTGTTAATATGTTGGAAAAAACTTTTTATTATTATTCTTGATTTCTGTTGCAAGTCTTTGTTTGTTCTGAGCCTTTGCTTTCCTGACTTCATCTTTGCATGATTCTTGCTTAAAGATAGCAGCCAGGACTTCCAGAACTGCCATTGCCAAGTGGCATGCTCATGTGTTTTTTCAACTTACAACCATGTTGTTTAGCAACAGAGTTTCCATTTCCAATTGTTTAAGTGGAGACTATCTGTACTTGGAGCTGTGACTATAAAATGATGGTTTGCTGGAAAAAAAATTCTGGCCTTAGCTCAGTGAAAGTAATGGATTTATATACTACTGCAAAGGTTGGTACAAGTTCAAACAAAATATAGGCTACAATCACTAGAAGAATGAATAACATAATCAAGGATTTTTCCATTTAATATTTTCACTTATCTAGAGGGCAACTACAATGTTAAGAAAATTAAGTGTGCTAGACAGCTGTAATCTAAATATCTAACAGACATTTTTTTTAAAAAAAGCAAATTGATTGAAATGCAGGCCCAACACTTTACGAGCTACTGAAATATATTTTGTTTTTTTTCCATAGCAAATTGTAATAAGAATATTGATAGAACTAAGTAGAGAATATGAATTCTTGTTTGAGGAGATTAAAAAAAAATCCTCACTGGTGATACAAGATATATACTATCCAGATGGAAACATTTTTTACCATTGAAACAAAACATTGGCAATGTTGACTTTTTCCCATTATGAGATTCTGTATCCTCATTAGATTCCTAAAATAACACAGGCCTGGTTGGTGATATTTATTTGTATCAAGAAAGCAGTAGGATTTCTTGATTAAAATACAATGTAAGTTCTGATTTCTTAGTTTGGGATTTGTGAGAAATAAATATACCAGCTGCTCATCTTGGCTGAAATCCTCAGGGAAGCAGAATGCTTGGTAAAGTTAGGAACGAAGCCCATCTTTGACAAACACTGTCTGTTGAAGTGTTAGGGCTCCACAGCCAACTGCTCAATTTTGTGTGAATGACAACATGGTAGCATGAACATTTAACTGCAACTAGCAACAGACAGCACTGAAAGAAATCTTTAGCATTCACACCAATAAATAAGCAGCGGGATTATACTCACTTGTATAGAGTGACTGCAAATAACTGTGTAGCTGTGAAACAATAAAAATAGCTTTGGAATATGCATTTCTACTGCTAAAAGATCTGTACTGATTACTTGAAACCATTAGAGTTCCCAAATAATCAATTACAAGATAAAAATAGAGGTACAAAGAAATTATTTTAACCCTATTGTTCAGCTTTAGCCATTGTTTTTCGAGGAGTTTAATTGCTAGTAATATTTTTGCTTGCATACCAATGTCTACATACAAAACCATGAACTGAAAATTTTAATCATACTTGTTTTTCTGACCCCATAAAATCACTGGCCACACTTCATGCAGGTTTTACGGTTGTAACATCTGAGGTGGTTCACCTCTAGAAGGCAGCAAAAAGATGCAAGGGAAAAAAAAAAACCTTTGCTGTGATGAACAGCCCATGACTTCCAAGATATATCTTCATCTCTGTACCTTAATAAATCTGAGGTTGTCAGATACATTATCCCAATCTCCCAATTGTTTCTGACATGGTTCAGAAAAAAGGATTGGGAAAATCCATACTACTTACCCAAATTATTGTTTCCAGATACCCTGGGAAAATTTGTTCCTTTTGATATTGATAAATATAAATAATGTAGGTTTTTAATCCCCTGACTTTTATCTCTTGACTGTTGTACAGGTTTCTCTTTCCCTAGCTGCATCGAGTGGTTTATGAGCTTTCCCTGATTGAATGGAATAATGCTGGGTGCAGACTAAACTGGAAAATACTTGCAGTGATTTTCCAAAGAGATAATCTTAGCATTTTCAGGAAAAATTGGGAGAAGTCCAAGTTAAAACACAGTGTGAATTTAAGTAAGGCCATAAATAGGCAGCAGGGCAATAAAGAGTATCCAGAAACTAAGGTGTGTGGATTTGGGAATAGACAGATAATAGATAGATAGACAGACAGATGATTAGATAGATAGATAGATAGATAGATAGATAGATAGATAGATAGATAGATAGATAGATAGATAGATAGATAGAGAGAGAGAGAGAGAGAGAGAGAGAGAGAGAGAGAGATGAAAGAAAGAAAGAAAGAAAGAAAGAAAGAAAGAAAGAAAGAAAGAAAGAAAGAAAGAAAGAAAGAAAGAAAGAAAGAAAGAAAGAAAGAAAGAAAGAGAAATAGATAATCAAATCTTCATAGAAAGTTTTAATTCTAGGCTATTCTCAAGGTAGATAAGGATATTTTATTCCAACCATAAAAAACAAATTTTAACAAAAAAAAAAAACAGACTACAAAAAAACCAAGACTAACAAGTTAAAACACTGCTTGCGATTCCAATGATAACTGATAATTTTTCATTCTCTTAGGATGGTAATAAAGTTTCACAACTATGAAACTTTGCTGGCATGCCTGTATGTTAGCCAGTTCAAATGTTTCCCTGAGGTAGTCAGTGGTTTAATGATACTTAATGGCATATGCCTGTATCTTTTTTTAATTTTGGTGGGAGGAATACCAATTCACTTATTTTATTTATTTATTTAGAAAATTTATAATTGCCACCTGCTCGCACATGATGACTCAAGGCGGCTTTAATTGTGTATTAAAGAATGAATATTTATTTAATCCAGACAGTGGGGGTGAAATACCAATAGTAGTTAGTGATTTTATTTTTGGTTGTTCCACCAGTTTTTCTCCTTTGGGTCTTTTGTTCCATCAGAGATAAAGGATACTCTAGTACAAAGTTTTCTGCTTAACATCAAAGCGAGCAGAAGGCACCAAAAATACATGTAATCAATAAGCTAAACTTCCTCTATAATGTATCCCAGTTGTAAAGATGTGCATATGTTCTTTTGTAATTAGCCAATTAATCCTATAAAGAAAAAGCAGAATGCCTACCTGAATAAAAAAAAACATAGATACTGGAATATTTTAAAATAGCTTATAGTAAGTAAGATGCTATGTTTTGGGATTGATATTGTCATATCAACAGCGTCCCTGACATGAAAATAAAAGCATACACCCAATGATTTCAACACAGATTATTTGATTACAAATGCCCATGTTTTAGATTGATTACTGGTGATGGGATCAATTTTATTTTTAAAATGTATAGAAAATAATAATAAAAAAAATTTCTGTCATTCTGTCTTTACTGAAAAGAAGAAGGCTAGGGAGCCCCCTATCCAGGCCCCAGATAATTTATTTATTTTTTTAAATAAAAATATTACATTTACAAAGAATATGGTTTTGGAGGCAGCTGCTTTTTCCACTGTGTAATCTTTTCTTTATGTTTGGGGAGGAAGCGGAGAGTGAAAAGTTTTCTTTCACTTAGGTAAATGCATTTTGAACTTACATTTAAATTAAAAAAAAAAACTTTCTTTTTCCATCACAGTCCTCCTCCAGAGTCTTCTCTTCCTAATCAGTAGCTTCATTTACTTATTTAAAAGTTTTATCCAGCCATCCAAGTTGCAAAAATGTGACTGTGGGTGGGAGCCAAATTCCAACAATACCCTAAACCTCAGAATTACAAAATCCCTATTGGCAAAATAGCTAGAAGTCATTTAAAAACCACATTCAGAGCACATCAAGAGGAGAAGGAGAAGGAGAAGGAGAAGGAGAAGGAGAAGGAGAAGGAGAAGGAGAAGGACCCATTCACAATTATATAGGTAACATTGTAGTATTGAAGATATCTATAGTACTGTAATAACCTTAGGAAAACTGATTGGAGAAGATGGCCCAAGGCAATTTAAGAATGGTTGCACCAGTTTTTAAATAGTTAGTAATGGTTAAAGTATCAGCATTGGACAAGTGCTGCTGTTTCTATTCTAATTCCTCAGAGAACTTGAGCAACAAAGCTCAAGAAATACCAGGACTAAAGAAACGAAAATCATGTTTCCTTTATTTCTTGTAAACACATGTTGCCCATGCTTTATGGATTTGATTTTTTTAATATTAATATATTTTAGTGTACTGTATTTTCAATAGTATATATTGTTATGAAATTGTACTTTTACAATTTATGGGTTAATAGTTCATCCTTATTTGTAATCAGCTTCCATAGCTGGAAACACAGACATCTCCAGAAACCAGCTATGGTGAAAGAAACAAAGAATAATGATTTTAGACAAGGAGAGCCAAGGCTTTTTTCTAAAAAAATGAATTATACTTGAAGAATGATTCTACTGGTGTTTCGTCCAGCTTCACCACATGTTTCTCTTTAGTGCTGAATATATTTTCTTCCAGCATTTTTGGTTTCTCAGATTCGAAAGGAATGGGGATCTGTACTTATTTTTTCAAACAATTTTGTAGATATATTTTAAAGAATAGATTTGACAAAATATGCAACCAAAATTGTGTGTGATTTTTGTATCGTCCCTTGTTTTTAAATGTTTTTTTAATAATTTCTAAACTTTCCAGAATATCTTTCTCTCTGTGTCTCTGTCTCTGTCTCTGTCTCTCTCTGTCTCTCTGTCTCTCTCTCTCTCATACACACACACACACACACACACACACAAACACCCCACACACACACTCATCGTGAACTACAAAAAGGATCATTTTAGCCATCTACTTCAGTACAGGAATATAAACGAAAGCTTCTTGATACTTGGCTGAATAGCCTGCACTTCCACATTCAGGGAATTGGTTCTACTGTTAACACTTTTTATAATCATGCAGTTCTTTCTGCCTCCACCCCCCAAAATAGGCTGTCAGAATAACCCTTCTTGCAACAGCCTGGTTCCTTGAACTCTAGATTGAAGAGAACAAAACTTGATCTTCCATGTGAATCCTTTCAGTTTTTTGAAGTTATGTCTGTCTGTCAGTGTGTGTGTGTGTGCGCGCACACACACATGTGTACATGAGTGCATTGCACCCCTTTGAGCCGGTTTTTGATTCCTGGTAACTGCCTGGATAGTTTTCTTGACAAGGTTTTTCAGAAATTTGCCATTGCCTCCTTCTTAGGGTGATGGGTGTGTGATCAAAAGTCACCCAGTTGGGTTTAGGCCTAAGGCAAGACTAGTACTCACAATCTCACAATCTCTAGCCTGGTACCTTAACTACTACACCAAACTGTTCTCTGAAGAGTTCTATTATTCTCAAACAAAATACTTTAAATTCCTTCAATCTATCTTTGCGTATAGTTTGTAGTCTCCGGATTATTTTCATTGCCTTGTCTCTGAACCTATTTCGGTGGCTCTACATCCTTCTTAAAACATGATCCGAATGAAACACAATACTCAAGGTGGGAATCTGACTAAAGTAGAAAGGCAGAAAATGTTATTTTGAAATATTTTAAAATTTCAAAACCTTTCAAAATTCCATTGCATTTACATTTGTCTTTTTTACAATCGTATCTATCATTCACACCAACAAAATTTGCTGTTAAAATTACAGAAAATGAAAGGGAAAAAACCCAGTGTGTAATCAACTACTATTCCTAGATCTTTTTTTTTTTTTACAAATATCACTGTCAAGCTAGGTGTCCATATGCTATTCCTGTACAGACTATTTAACTAACCTATTAAATATTAATAAATATAACATATTTTTATGCATAAAATTAAATAACTCATTCTCCAATGCATTGGCTATACTATCCTACACAGTTTTTTGTTATCTACAAATCTGATAAACATTCCCTTTCCTGCTCTAAGTTATTAATAAAAATGCTGACAAGTACAGGCTCTAGAATAGAAATTTAGGACATCCCATTTTATATCTGTTTTTCTGTTTTTTTTTTCTATCCATACAATTCAGATGATGTTTAGCTAGCTTGCTAAGTCAACATGTTGCAGGCTAGCATATCAATTCGCTTACTGAAGTCAAGATTAATTTTACAGCAGTGTTGATCAACCTTGGCCACTGGAAAATGTGTGGACTTCAACTCCCAGAATTCCTCAGCCAGCCTTGCTGTCTGGGGAATTCTTGGAGTGGAAGTCCACACGTCTTAAAGTGGCGAAGCTTGAGAAAAAACCGTTTTACAGTAGTCCCATTATCTACTAAGAAATTAAAAAAATAATTTAAACTAATTTAAGAAATAAAAATGAGCTGTTAATTTGGCATGCCTTTCTCTGTTACTCTTTTACTAATGTGAAAGCATAAATGCACCAAATTAAAGCTTAGAAAAAATTCTCCTAGTACTTATTCAGTTTTCATTCAGTATTCTTCCTTATATACATCACTTATTCTCTCACAAACCCCTTATGTTTATTTTGCATTTTCTACTTTTTCTACTTTTATTTATCCAGAACAAAAGAAGCTAATATCAAATCTAAAGAAAATTCCATAATGCCTGCAATAGATTTGAAATAACTAGGATGATATTGCACTACATTTCTGATTTGACCTATTCCTTTTAGATCATATAGTTCTTTATTATGTGACAGCCATAAAACTCAGTGTGTAAGATTAGTGGTAAATATATATCACTGTGTAATTCTCCACATATAATTTCGCAACTTCTCCTTGAACGTTCTGCCTCCAATTGTGAAATCAGTTTATTTTATAAGGCACACCATGACTCTTCTATATTTTCTTATATAAAAAAGCAACTGTCCACCGTGATTGATTTTTCAGCTTTTATAATAATAATAATAATAAAGTTGGAAGGGACCTTGGAGGTCATCGAGTCCAACCCCCTGCTCAGGCAGGAAACCCTATACCATTTCAGACAAATGGCTGTCCAGTCCTCTCGAAAACTTCCAGTGTTGGACGTTCACCGCTTCTGGAGGCAGGTTGTTCCACTGGTTTAATTGTTCTAACTGTCAGGAAGTTTCTCCACTCAGTTCCAGGTTGCTTCTTCCTGACTATTTTCCATCCATTCCTTCTTGTCCTGCCCTACAGGCGCCTGGATGAATAATCTTGACTTTCCCCTCATTCTTGTGGCAACACCTGAGATATTGGAATACGGCTATCATGTCAACCACTATCCTTATTTCATAAACTAGACATACCCATTCCCAGCAAACGTTCTTGATATGCTTTAGCCTCCAGTCCTAATCATCTTTGTTTGCCCTTCTCTGCACTCTTTCTAGAGTCTCAACATCTTTTTTTACATCGTGTGACTCAAAACTGGATTCAGTAATTCCAATTTGGCCTTACAAGGCATTGTAAGTGGTATTAATACTTCACGTGTCCTGATTTCTATCCCTCTGTTATGCAGCCCACATTGTGTTGGCTTTTTGGCAGCTGCAGCACACTGCTGCTCATATTTAAAGTGATTGTCCCACTAGGACTCCCGAGATCCCTCTCACAGTTACTACTATTGAGCAAGGTACCCCCTATACTATATCTGTACATTTGGTTTTTCTTGCCTAAATGTAGAACCTTACTTTTTTCACCATTGAATTTCATTTTGTTAGATAGCGCCCAATGTTCAAGTCTGTCCAGGTCCTCCTGTATCTTAAGCCTGTCTTCTGGAGTGCTGGCTATTCCTGCCAGCTTGGTGTCATCCGCAAATTTGATGAGTTCCCCATCTATCCCCTCGTCCAAATCGTTGATGAAGATGTTGAAGAGCACTGGCCCCAGAACAGAGCCCTGGGGCACCTCACTGCACACTTCCCTCCATTCCTGACTTTGATTATGCATTTTCCATTACAGATTTAGAAGATCAATTGTTTCTTTAGTTCAATTTCAGAATGGCATTTTTGAACTCATTCTATACTAGGTTTTGCCCAAACCAAATCCTGTTCAGTTATTCATTTATTTTCTTGTTATACATTAAAGTAACCAATCTTCTGTACAAGTCTGAAAGAAGAGGCTGCTACTTTGAATTATTTAATGAGAGTCTTAAAACAATTACAAAGATTTGTGCAGAAGCCTGAAAAAAAAATATCTCAAGCTGGTTTAATGAATAGGAAAATTTTGTGGTTGTGGCTGTGTATATGTTGTAAGTCTGGTTGCTTCTTTCCGTGCTGGCTGGCATGCTTTATGCATTGGGTTAGACTAGGATAAAATAGGGTGGATAAATGTAGAACCAAGCCACTGACTTTATATGATGTGTCAACCAGGCAATCAACCTCAAGCCATGATTTTATTTCCCTATGTGGGTATTGGAGAATATAAGGATGCAGCTCAATTGCATTTTTCTAACTGAAGTTTAAAGTTTATCATCTGGGTGATTATTTATACCCCCGCCCCCCGGTTTAAGAACCCTGGTTGGTGGCCTCAAAATATAGTCTTAACATGACCACCAAGATTATCAATATTAACAACTATTATCACAAAACTGAATAGTTTATTAATATGATACCTTGTGTTTTGTTGTAATTTCCCTTCAGTAGTAGTCCTTTGGCTTATAAACAGTTATTCAACATATCTTTGCATAATGACCATATCCTACAGTTAACCAAGTTTTTTAAGCCTCTGAATTCCCACCATTTTTTACTTTTATTTCTTATGTACTGTTTTGCCAAATACATTGAAACATACACTTTTAGAACTACAATGAAACTGTTAACTGGAATCCTAATAGCATCAATTAGCTAGAATAATCACTGCTATTACAAACCAATAATGTCTGCTAATTCCAACTAAAGAACAAACTGATCTTCAAGTACAGAAGTAGCTTTTGAGATTTGGTTTAATTTTGTTTTACTTTAATGAATTAATATGAAATAGAATGTAGCATACAAGGCCATTGGAAAGAATCAAAGAAATACAAATTATTGCATTAAAGGGTGACAATTCTCTAGGAATGTGTTCCTGGTGACTTATTCAATTCTTTGTTTGCTGGTATTGATTGATTTTACACAAGATCTTAGAGATGCTAATCTACAAGTGCTGGATTTGTTTATTAAGTATGTTTGATTTTCTGTTGCTTTGCATCAAGGCCATATGACAGGACCACCCATTTCATAGTCTAGCTAAAGAAAACCGAAACATGTAGAAATGCATTGAAATTGAGGAAAAAGTAAGAGAGGGAATGTGGCTACCCCTTTCTGCTATGTATCAATATTCTGTTAAATTTGTACAAGAGGAAAAAAAAACAGTTAATCCCTGATCACTAAATGGAAGATAGAGCTTTCACTTACCTTTCTATATTTAAAGACAGGTGAAAGATATGATATCAATGACATCCCACCTTAATGTCCATCAGATTTGGATTCTTAAAAGCAAGTGGGTGAATACTATGTGGAAATGTGCAATCCTGTTGTTTTAGTGATTATCTAATGAATACAAAACCAATTCAGAATAGCTTAGGTGCAGCGAAAAAAGATGGCTTTACAAGCCCATTTAACAAGATGAGTATGAAGCAGCAGCATTAACTGCTAATTGCTTATACAGTCTTCTTGTAGAACTTTCAAAGTGAAATTAAGGAGGTAGGATAGCATCATTCTCATTGTACTTAATGATGAAATATCACAAAAGACTAACAAGAAAAACTTCTATTAACTATGTAATAGGATAGATTAAGAGGATTAATCTATTAAGAGAATAGTGCAATTGATCAATTCTTTTCCACCCATGTCATTTTTGAATGTACTTCTGATTTTTCGGAAATTGTTAGAAACATTATAACTGAATATGATTTTTAAAGAAATCATAGGTTTAAAAGAATAGTGCCAACTAGAACAGTATTGATCAAGTATCTTGATTAATATTTGAAATCATATTGAAATATTTCAATATTTGAAATCACATACACATCCCGAAATCCTATAAACCAGCTGTTTTCATTCTTTAAGCAGCTTCTGTAAGGGATTACACTAGGAGTGTATATGTCTTTTATTTGTGTCTAAATTAGTCAATCAACAAATTGGTTGTAGCCGTCAATTAGTAGAGGTTTTTTCAAAACCCCAAAGTATACAGCTTTAAAATCACTGAGTATAGAGCTGAGTTGATCCATGCAAGATGAATCTGTTGAAATAAAAATCTTCAGGTCCAGTCCAAGCCAGGAGTAAACAAAATGGAGGCTAAGATGCTGGAAATAAAATGGAGGCTACTTGGGAAAGAAGGTTCTTGTTTAGTTGCCAGAAATTTCAGTGACACGGCATGTTTCTGGGGTAGCTGACCAAAATGGAGTTGGGAGTGGGTGGGATTTTATACCTTCTTTGGGCTTTGTATTTGAGGTTCTTCCTGTTCCTGTACAATGTACTTTGATCTGATCTTGAGTGTGCCCTTTTGGTATTCTAAAAGTGGTGGGTTAATCCTATTATGTCTTAAAGGTCATGTTCCTGTCCTTGGAGTCTTTGTTTTTTCTAAACCCCTCAGCTCCAGCCTTCCTGGGGCTGTGGCTGAAGGCATTTTGCTTATGAATAGGTGGCCCCAAACCTGCATTTCTAAAAGTTGGTTTCTGCTTGATTTCTGCTGGGGGCAGAGGCTGCTTTTAAGATTTTTCTCTGTTATTCCTTTTTGCCCTTTTTAATATTCCCCAAAATATTTCCTTCTCTAGGAGGGTGGATGGGTGCTGACTTCCAACAAATCTAATCCTAGAAAAGAAACATAATTGATTGATTATGCTCCATCAAGTAACTGTGGATCCTTAGTGATCACATAGGTAGATTTTCTCTATATCAATCTGTCTCTAACTCGGTGTTTCATATCTCCCAACACTACACTCATCATCACTCTTAACTGCCTATCCACTTTGCTTCCTGTCATCCTCCTCTCTTTTCTTCCACATGTCTTAGTACTAGGATCTTCTCCACAGAGCTAGTTTTTTCACATATCCCAAGTAGGAAAATGTGAGCATGATCATTCGCACCTCAAGTGAAAGTTCTGGGTTGATTTGTTCAGTGATTCATTAGTTTTGTTTCCTTGGCTTCTAGTCAAGACTCCAAAATAAGATGTGCAGCTAATAGTTAAATTTAAAAAAAAATGCATTCAGAAGTATCAAACTACTTTACCACTCTTAGAAACAAAGTTCAGGACTAAAACGGAGTGAAGAAATTGTTTCATAGACCAAAGTGAATAAGATGGCCATATTAAAATGCAGTGGAATAGGATGTTTTGTAATCATGACGTATTACTGGAATGATGGCTAGCAATTGTACTGGAAATCTATGAGTAAGATATTTTCAAAACACTGTAGAACAAAAAGAGATGGACAACCCCTTTATATGTCACAAATGGGAAGTTAGGTCCTCCTTAAACCTAGGGAGAGTTAAAAATGATCAAAGGCATCAGAAATATAAACTCTCTCTGTTTTTATATGCTTCTGTGTATAAAGGGCACATCATCTTGGTTTCCAAGACTCTATAACCAAACAATTCCTCTTTTATAAAAAAAACCTAACTGTGACTTTAAAGAAAACTAGCTTTCTTGGTTATTATTAATAGTCTTGATACCGGTGAACTGACATTATTCCAAATATAATGTCTAATTTTGGAATTAGTGATGCTAGTTTTAAATCTCTTCTAAGAATGGAAGGTCTTGTTTAATTCAAGAACCAGACTGACTTAGAAGGACAGTTTCCACTGAAGGAAAAAAGGAGATTGGTTTCATTCTTTTTTTGCCCAACTGTGAGTCTCCCTCACATGGATCAACTTTTAGAAGAGAACATCATCCTTCCTATGATAGGAATGACATCTTATTATTTTCCTTCTATTATTTGCTTCCTTTCATCCATATGCTACATGCAGTCTTGAAGGTTTTTCAGTTATGACATATTTCTTGAATTATGGAAAAAGTAATGCAATGGGGTACCCCAATGATCTGTTTTAGGCCCAGTACTTTTCAACATCTTCATCAATGATTTGGATGAGGGTATGGATGGGGAACTCATCAAATTTGCAGATGACATCAAGCTGGCAGGAATAACCAACACTCCAGAAGGTAGGCTTAAGATACAGAAGGATCTTGACAGACTTGAACTTTGGGCGCTATCTAACAAAATAAAATTCAATGGTGAAGAAAGTAAGGCTCTACATTTAGGGAAGAAAAAACAACTGCACATATTGGAATATTGCATCCAGTTTTGATCACCATGATGTAAAAAAAATGTTGAGACTCTAGAAAGAATGCAGAGAAGAACAACAAAGAGATCAGGGGACTGGAGGCTAAAACATATAAAGAAGGGTTGCTGGAATTGGGTATGTCTAGTTTAACGAAAAGAAGGACTAGGGGCTGATATAATAGCAGTGTTCCAATATCTCAAAGAAGAGGGAGTCAAGCTATTCTCTAAAGCACCTGAGGGCAGGACAAGAAGCAATGGATGGAAACCAATCAAGGAGAGAAGCAACCTGACAATTTCCTGACAATTAGAACAATTAATCAGTGAAAAAACTTGCCTCCAGAAGTTGTGAATGCTCCAACACTGGAAGTTTTTAAGAAGAGATTGGACAACCATTTGAGCAGGAGGTTGGACTAGAAGACCTCCAAGGTCTCTTCCAACTCTGTTATTCTATTCTATTCTGTTCTGTTCTGTTCTGTTCTAATATTTTGTTTTTTATTGATTTTGTTTTTTATTGAGTTATTTTGATTTAAGAAGAAAAGGACCACTACAGCTGCATATGAAAGTAGGCTTAAGACACCAGTATGTTTCATATATATAGGGAATAAACTTCAATAGAAAAGAAGTCTTGGGTAGGTATTAATATAAAATAATTGCAGATGGGTCATTATTTGCTTTAATTAGGGATCATGTGTTCCAAAAGTGGCAGTACAGATTTGACATTTTTTCATACAGTATCAAATGACACTTCAACAAATGAAGCTGAACCTGACATTTAAAGTTAAATTAACTACAAGTTTGAACTGCAATGTTATTTTCAAGGCAAATCCTAGTAAATCGTGTTTCTTTCTCAGAAAAAAGAAAAAGTCTGAAAGTGAGGAAAGTTAAAGCATTGCAATAATCAGAAAAAATATGATCACATTACATGAATTTTTAAAAAAGAGTTATTTTTAGTCATAAGAAACTTCATAGGGTTAATAAGTTCTTGCTACCAAGAATTGACACAACAAAACAATTTAAAATATTTAAAAATAGGTAGTGCAAAAGAAGCAGATTTGTTATATGGGAATCAGTGAATGACTTCATATATTGCATTAAGCTATGATTTGCTTAAGAAGTTTACGAGAGATGGCCACAATTTGCTTCCCTATGTTTGTTTCATAGAGCCAGAATAGGCTCCTGCAAATACAAGAAAACCTTTGAAGCTTTGCCCAGCCATATTGTGTGACTCTGACTTATTCGATAAGCCTCAGCTGTCTATGTTCACATAACATATGAACTAGGAAGAAGTAAACCGTATTTTGCTTTTAGTGCAATGTGGGAATTATCATTTAAAGTTTTTATTAGCACCATGAAAAGGCTGAACTCTGACCTGGTGATCAGGACCGAATCTTATTTCTCCCTGAAGATAACGCAAGGAAAATGAAGAAATTTGCATTGCTTTGTAGTATGTTTCCTAGTTACTTTGATGTCTTTGTGTACGGGTCCAGTTGTGATAAACATCACTCTAATTCCTTCAAAGAAGTGCAGACTAAGAAAATTAATGAATACCCTTAGGTCAGTGTGCTGTTTGATATTCCTTCAGGACTGAGTCTTCAATTATGCCTGGGTACCAGAGCTGAGCGATTGATAAGTACTGAGTGGCCTTTTCTTCATTCTATTTAGTCTTATCTATATGAAAATATCACCAAGAATCAAAGAGCAGGGAGTTAACATTTCCCCTTCTGGTTCAGTTGCATGCCAAAATATTTTGCTCAGGTTTACAGGTTGCTTGCAAATCTCCAGGTCACTGTACATTAGTTTTCTCACTGAACTTGTGGTTATGGAGACAGTATCAAAGCCGTATCCAATATTTTGCCTAATTAGTTCTAAGTCTCAATATTTTCTTGATATTTTAAATTGGGAGTTTTCCATCCATTTACTTTGTAAGAAGTTGCCTCAGCCTTAGCTTTTGTAGACAGGCATTTGCTTATTTCACCTGCTAAGCAAATGCTTGTTGTTCTTGGATTGGCACAATATACTTTCCTGATACTATGTTAGTAATTTGGTTTTGATTCCATATGACATTTCAATTTCCCTTTTCATGCCTGACCATTTATTTCCCTATTACTGTTTTATGTCATTCACCAACAGATCATCCTTGATTGCATCTTTGTTTCAGGTTTTGATGTCATAACCTAGGCAGACTCATGGGACCGAGTCTTGAAATGAGAAAGGCTTAATTTAGGAATATTCAAGAATGAATCCTCAGAGATATGAGGTATATTAGAAAAATATTTTTAAAATTACACAGAAAAAATATTCCTAACACATGTACAGAGCTACATACATGTCGTTTGATTGTTAATGTGAATTTTTGGCTCTAGAAAATTTAGCAGGATTCTAAGGTCCCACATGGATTCTAGCTAGGGCTAATATATGTATTGCACTGAAAGCTTGCTAGGGGATTCAAAGCCTTTGTCGAGATAGCATTCTGTTTGAGATGTATACCCCAGGAAATAGATGAGTTGTTAGTTCACAAGTCTAAGATGTTCCTCAGCAGGATATTTAATCAAAGCCCCATTTGACTTCTAGAATGGGAAAATGCTACAGAAAATTGACTCAATTGGTTCTGAGCATCTTCTTTCAACAGATAGAGCCAAACAAGCCCCTTCTATTCAAGCAGGCTCACAAAGGTAATTGAGTGGAATGATAAGTATATAAGAATAAACAGCAAGGGCAGAAAATAAATTGTTGTTCTCTGCTGATTTGGGTAATGATTTTTCAATAAAATTTGTCAGTATAGTGTTGTCAAAAGAATAATTTGGGGTCCCAGTTTGAGCTGGGGCTGCACAAGAACAAATCAGAATGAAACCCAGACATGCTGTGTGGAAAGGAGATTTATTTATTCTTAAAACAAAAAGGTTTACTTGCGTTGGTAACTACAGAAAAAAATGAGATACAGAGAGTTGGTTTATAGGGGGACTGGGTCCTTGTTGTAGGCTTTATGTGTATTGGTGTGTATATCTTCTGGTCCTATTGTATGACTCTTAATCTTAATTGTCCTTCCTTGTGTCTGTAGGCTTGCCTTTGTTGTATAGATAGTGGCCTATATGGAGGTTTGGGGAAGTGCGGTGAACTGGTTCTTTGTCTGGTTAATTACCCTTGCCCAGGCAATTGGCTTTCCTATTTATCAGTTGATTGCTTAGCAGAGATCTGCTTTCAGTGATCTTTCCCAGATCTTTGTTAAAATGTACCTGATTGCAACATAGGTTCTAGTCTTGATTGATTTGAGCCAGTGGGAGAAAGAGTCTCCTATGATTATTACTGATTATTAAAATTCTTTCTGCAGTGTAAAAAAATGCTTGATCCTTTTCAGATAAAAACACTCACATCCATGCTGACCTGAATATTGCGACTGCTATAAGGCCAGGCATTATAATTTTATCTTCTGCTGGTCTGGTTTGATTAAAATAAAATAAAATAAAATAAACTAGTTAAACCTTGGGTTAAGGAATTTACATTTTTGAATTCCAAATTAACTTCAATGCTTCTATTTTTTTTTTTTTTTTTAAAGTTCAATTTGTAGATTGGATCAACTCATCTTTGGCTGAAATCTCCAAATCAAATCTTTGTCCAATCACTTTGCCCTTTTAGGTTTTTGATTTGTTTTGTTTTATAACTGGAGTATAGGTAGAAAATTGTATAGAACCCTTCTAAAAGTGAGATTTATCATATATGCTTGACCTTTGTTCCTAAACCATGATGACAATATAACTGTACTATTTTTGGCTACAGCTTGGGAGATGCAATTGTGACATTTTATTTGTTTGTTTTTAATTTGAATATATTTTAAAGATGTTGTGAACTATATTTTCAATTGCATTGCTTTTATGCTTATTGTCAATCACTTTGAACTTCTTTTGTTAGCAGAAAAGTGGAATATAAATCGAGTGAATGAAAGAAAGTTTGAAACTAGCATATTGAAATAAGCAGGAAAACATAGTAATGAATATCTTAGAAATGCCCACATTTATCAAGGCATTTCAGGGAAAAAAACTTTCCTTGAGGCATTCAGCAATCTGCAAAGTCAACTCCACTGATCATTTGCTGCACCCAAGGCTTTTTAATTTTGTTTATTGTTACAATATAGCATAATGATTAAAAACTGGTGCATAGCATGGAATCTGCTGCAGAGGCAAATAAAACTTTTGACCCAATGAATATCAGTGAAGTATTTTTTGCATATGATTTTAAAAATACACAGACATTTAGTCTATGGGGCAAAGCTAGGTATCTAGGATATATTTCTAGAAATCTGGAAATTATTGATCTGATTTTGGGAAAAATATAAAGAATAGGGGAAGTTGTATATACTACAGATCAAGACTTGAGATTTTCTAGACAATAGCAGTAACGAGAGAAATAAGAGTAAACAATTCCATCAAAAGAAGATTATAATGTATATTTCATTGGGTAACAGCATGTTTCCAGGAGAAATTACTGCACTCCTAACCCATCAAAAGTAAATAACAGCTACTGTATATTTACAGACCTCATTATAATCATCAGGTTACTGAAAATACTGAATTAATTACTTCATTAATTGAAATAATGAAGTAATTACTAAAATTACTGAATTTTATATCAAAACTTTTCATATATAAATCTTAATGTACTTATACACAAGCAGGTGGATAGAAGAAAGGAGTGAAAGGCAATGGTCATGACGTCTGTTGGTGCAGAATTACAGATTGTTATGAAATATGCATATAACAGGGCCAGTTTTGATGGACATCTATTCAGTGAAAGTTGGGCCAATGAAAGCAGTTCAACTCTACTAAGTTCAACTCTACTAAGCCTCAACGATGACATGTCACCCTATCTTAGCTGTCATGGGATGTAAGAATAACCTTAAGGAACAGAAGGAGCCCCAACCAAGGTAACAGTCAGACAAAGAAATTTGAATCCAAAGCTGAAATATAATTGGACAAAACATCTCAGAGTTGACCTTCCTACCTTTTGTAAATATAAAGGCATGGAGAGGGGGAGACAAATCCAAACTTGCAAAATTCTGTTGGTATAACCCTATTCAAAAAGTAATATTAGCATTCATAATTTTGGTTTCCTAGTCTGGTTTATCTCAGAGCTGACATTGGAGTCTAAAAACCCCTGTCTTGCTAGAGTTGAGCGAGAGTCTCCGTACCTCCCCATCCAGATCATCGTAACCTCCAGACACTATATGTACTTCAATAGCATTACCTATTGCTAAGTGGAGATATATCACTGATATCATCAGTGTATATAGTATACCACACCCTGTGCCACTGAATGACTTTGCCCTGTGGTTTCATGTGGATGTTAAAACAGATGGGTGAAACATCTAAACCCTGAGGCACCCCATACATTAGCAGCTTAGGGTTAGACATTTCCTACCAATCAACATTGAGTGGAACTGGCCATATAGAAAAGAGGAGAACCACTATAGACTACTGCCTCCAAAAGTCCAAAGCTGGTATACAGAACAATACTACTTGATAGAATTGAAAGCCATTGAGAGATCTAAAAATGTTACATTCACCTCCATCCTGACTGATTTAAAGGTCATCCACAAAATAACAATTGGAAATGGAAGTTTGGAGACTGGATGAAAGATATCCAACACTGTGGGTCTAGGGGTGATGTCTTGAGAAGTAGGCATTCTGCCATGTCCTTCAAAGTAGGTGGTATCTCGTCCTCTTGAAAAGAAGTATTAAACACTACTTGGACTCAACCACATGCCAAATCTCAGGAGGCTTGGTTAAGCTAAATAAGGTCCTAAAAGAATTTTTCTCATTCCATGAAGGTTATTATTTAAAAGAAATGATTGACAAAAATAACCATCAGTTGGGATTTACTGAAAATGATAGACATGGTCCTTAAAAATGTTTATTATTCCCCATAGTATTTCAACCTAGTAAAGACAGATTTAAACCTCAATTGTTTCTGAAAATGCCTACATTGACATTTATTCGATTTATTATCTAGCAAGTCATTTTACAACCTGGATTAAAATAATCGTACATGGCACCACACTATGTTCCTCATGCTCATTTGCTAATAAAATTTCAATTATTAGTATAGACAGAAATAACAAATTGTTTTTACTCCATTTGCAAGTTGAATTGAGTTTTTGCAAAGATATAATTTTATATACTTCTTGATTTAGGATATGATTCTTTCTCAATGGCCTCATCTGAACATGGACAGAGGAGCTCCATATATGGGATGCTATTAAGTCACCCCTCTAGCACGCTCAAGATTCTTGGTAATATAAGCACCCTCTTATGCAGAATGGAAAGAATTATGATAAGATAATTTGGTATAGTCAAAGATCTATTTTAGAGTCCCATAGAATTTTTATCTGTTATTCAGAAGATCCAAATCAAAAATTCTGTTTGATTTATGTTTCACCTCGGTTCAAGTATTATACGAAATTGACTTGAGAGATCATAGTGTGAAGAATCTGACAGTACAGGGTTTTTTTCCCGAGAAGTACACTTACATACTGAATCAAAGTTAGTTTTAGCTAACATTTCAAGCAATACATTCTTGTGCGGTCTTCCACAGAAGAACAGCTTAGTTCCAGTTGAAGAAATGTGTAGGGTGGATTGAGGAGCACAAAGCAGGATTTTAATAAGTTTTGCCTGAGTTGCTTTAAGGACTTTATATCTTCCTAATGCAAAGTTGTTGTCCATACGGTAGGGAACTCAGCATCTTAGCTCAAATAATTTCACTGCTGCAGGAATGAAGTTGTAACTGTTACATCCTGCAAATCTAATTATACTTTTGGAAGCCTTCTGGGCATAAGCCATAGTTTCTCAGTGTTGCTTCCAAGAGGTAGTAGATTAAAAATAAATTTCAAGATATTTAAAAACCCTAATCTGTTCAATTTGAACGACATTACTTTTCCAATTGTGGTCTCAGTTGGCACGCTGCTTAGTAAATTAAACTAACTTCATTTTCAAATAATTAACTTCTCATTTTTCATGCTGCAATGTATGCTAGAGTCTGGAGGCTCTGTCAAGAGCCAGACCTGAGTTTGGGAGAAAATGATAGTGTCATCTGCATAAATTAAGCTGGATATGGGATTGCTGTCTATGAATGTCTATGAATGTATGGCAGAATGTATGTTTTGAGAATGCCTGAACTGTGGAATGAATGTAAACATTAAATAATAGACAAAGATACAATCTTCCTAGTATTATTTTATGGTGGGAATTGGGGCAGAACAAGAATTTGACTTGCATCACAAGTATTATAATACTGTGATGACCCAGGGCACAGCACAGAGGCAATGCAGTCAGCTGGCAATTCAAACCATCCTTTAATTGCTCCAAATTTTCCCCAAATGCTCCCACGTTTCTGGCAAGCCTCCAAACAAAGGAAGACACACACACCTCTGGCTGCAAGTAGTTTCACATACAGTCTAATTACGAGAGGAATTTACTCAAGGCCAGGGAGATAAGAAAGAATGACACATACATCATAAACCTAACGAGTCTGTGTGAATACACGCTTGCCTGAGTAGTTTCAGTAGGGGAGCCAAAATACAGTCTGCGTTCTTTAAACATCCAAGCAACGTTGTCAGCCAGTCCAATGGTCAGAGTGTCCAGGTTTCCAAGCAGAAGTCACAGAACAAGAGATCAGCAACAACACACACAAAACTCCAAGGAATCAGCGTTTGTTCCCAACAAATGCCTCTCTCCTTAAATCTCATTCTCCAGGTGTGCCTTGTGGAGAGGGGTGGGACGCTCTCCTCCTGAGTAGTTGAGCCTGCCTGTGTTGTTCCCTCCTTCTCTCCACTCTCCGTGCTCTAGGATCAGGTGGGGGTGGCCCTTGCTCATCACCTGAACTCTGTCTCTCCTGTTCATCCTGTCCCAATCCTGAAGGGCCCTGGCCTGCCTCTGCCTCTGAAGCCACAGACACCTCTCCCTCGACCTCCATAGGGTCCCATTCCAGCTCCTTTTCCTCCATAGATTCAGACTCCGATGGAGGCATGACAAATGCAGCAACATGCTTAACTAGAATTGTCATTGATCAGTGGTTGTGACTGCTGTGTGTAATCAATAGTTTGGAAACCTTCATCTCCTATTATGAATTTGTTTCTTCTTAAAATGACAAGTACTAAAACAAGTTAGTATAGCAGATTTAAAGTTTGCAATACACAGATGCAAGAAGCCAGAATCATCATGGGAACCTAGTTTAGCATTTGTACTTGCTAGCATCAGTTCTGAATTTAGGAATTGAAAAATTAATACTAGTAAGTAGTGCTCAGACCAATTAAAGAATCATTAGTTTAGGACATCAGGCTCTAAAAAAGGGAGCATTAATTCAATGGAAATTATAACTTCTAATTTCCAGTTTTATAGTGATACCCAATCAGTTATAGAGGCGGAGGCAATTTTATGGCAAATGTCCCAATGAACATAATGGACAGAATTAATTTCAGTTCCTATTTTTCTCTTTGTCTCTTGCATTCTTTGTGTTTAAATTTGGTAGAACAGAAAATTAATCTATCGGAAACATCTCCCTAAGAAGGGAATTAAACCCAGTAGTTTCAATGGCTCTTTTAATTATGTGATTGATGAAATTTAAATGCATTTACATAGGTGATACCTTGGGTAATATCATGGTATAAGTTGCATAAATAGAAAGTGTGAAGTACCAACCATTCATATTGTTCCCCCTTTTTAATAAAATACTATCAAAGTTATACATGATAGTGTTTTCCATTGATCAATTCTCTTTAAATCACTTTTGAATTGAAAGAATAATTCTCTTATAACACAATCAGATAGGGTCAATTTCCATGCTTAACTACTGTATGGAGTCCAACTGAAAGACCTATTAGATAGATATGTACAACATGCTAAGCTTGGTTAGTGTTAAAGCTGCCTAGTTCTTTTGTGGCTGAGCATGTTGTGTGAACCATCTACTAGTTAACAGCTGCTATAATGTGCAAATCTAGAAAATGTCTTAAACTATTAAACAGATTGTGTTGAGCAAGTATAGTTCCAGTTTCAAGATCAGCAAAGCGGATCTTTCTCTTCTTATATGATGACAATGTAATCAAAATTGTATTGTGTAGAAATGCAGTAGAAGGCAGACATTGAACTCCTCTACACAATTCTTGAAACTGCCAAATAAACAATTTTGCATTGATGAGATACTTAGTTAAAAGACATTTGTTCCTCCTCTTCCTTCCCATATAATTCCTGGATCCTTTCATATGATGTTTATTACAAACCTTTCAAAGATAACCAATTCCTATTTGCAAATGAACAAGCAATATTTGCCTGAAGCATGTAGAAAAATAAATGAGAGAGTTGAAACCCAAAGGATGAAAGGCCAAATGAAAATGTCTCCTCGTACATGTAAAATTGTATTCTATTTCCATATGCAGAACCAACTCATTTCATCTGTCTCCTAGAAGAAAAACAGCTTTCTTGGCTGTCTCCTAGGCCAGGGGTAGGCAACCTTGGCTCTTTTATGACTCGTGGACTTCAACTCCCAGAATTCCTGAGCCAGCCATGCTGAGGGGAAAGGGAGAGGTTTCCAAGCTGAGCCATGCTGGCTCAGGAATTCTGGGAGTTGAAGTCCACGAGTCATAAAAGAGCCGAGGCTGCCTACCCCTGGCCTAGGCCATGGCAAATGGAAGGAAAGAGACTTGAGACAAAAAAAAAATGTAATCAATTCCACAAGCACTGAGAATAATAATAATAGATGAAAGAGTTCGGGTTAAATAAGGGCTTCACCTTATTGATTACAAAATCAAAGATGCAATGCAATGGTGTTTATTCAGCTATGTATTGCCATTAATACTATCAGCATGGTCATGATTTAGAGAAAAGAGAGAGTATGAAATTATCAATAATTTAGAGTATTTCTTTCTCACCGCCCTCAGCTAAGAAACTAAAGTGAAATTGCAAACCATCTTGGAAAATCTTCTATGATCCAGACATAGAAGCCAGTTAGATACATTTAAAGAATTTTTCATATGCTAAGAATATTTTTTATTTTTAAATAATTAAATAGTATTTTTAAAAACTCCTAATTTTTTTTTTTTAAATCCTGTATCCTTACACACATTCTGCTTCAGGATTCTTACTTTGTATAATCTAAGAAAATGATGTTAGCTTACTCTATACAATGAGAGAAGTGTGTTGCAAGGTAAAGGCAAAAACAATAATGAAGGAGTGAACTCAATCATTGAGGACCTAAGTGGGATATGCCTTTGTTTCCTTTTCTATTTTGGGTTGCTACTTTGGCTTTGAATTACTGAACTGGATATATGTTTTAGGTACAATTGTTTTTTTTTTAAAAACTCAGTTTGGAAGCTGGTTTTGAGTAACATTTCTTTCTAAGTTTGATTTGAATGGACTTCTTGAGGATCTCTACCTCATACTTTACCACTCAAAGTAAAACCCAAGCAGGATTAAAGACAGAGGTCTTTTAGACTATCCTTGGAGATGCTGTAGAGTAGAGATTTTAATTGCTCACATTGTGCACAAGCAGTGATGCCATTGGTCATTATGGAGGATAACACAATTGTGCCACATTGTATTATTTAGGTAATTTCAGTTCTCAATAAGTCCACAGTAACCCTCCTATTTTCTATCTGCCATACTTTACCTTCTTGGCATCTATCACTTATATGGATTACTAGAAAACTTTGTGACCCATTAGGTCATTATTAGAGAGAAAGCTTTGAGGGTTTTAGTAGTATATAAATTGCAGCTTTCATTATTTGCACAAACCCCCCCCCCCAAAGTGCTCCAATAACTTTATTATTTTGCCATTTTTAACCACACTGATATTAACAATGCTAGCGTCTTTCTATGTGTACATAATAGAACAAATGAAATAAAAATAAGTTCTAGAAAACAATCAGTTTAATTGAACTTACTAAATATAAATAGACAATGTGATTATACTGATGGATAAGAGTAGAGAAGGGAAATACACTAATTCTATATTGTGGTTTGTTTAATCATGGTTTATTGAATAAATGACACAATTGGTTGTGGTCACATCATATATTAAGCCAAGAAAAAAATCTCATTATGTGAATAAAACACATAGTCAATTATATGACTCTCCATCTATCCTTGAAATTTTGGGTTGCCAAGAAAACAAAAATATAATGTTCTATAAAAGAGACAACAAACAAAATCCCCAAACTGTAATATAATCAAAGATATCATGGCTCAAAAAGCCTCATCAGGACTGTTTTGTCCTGAATTCAGAACTAAAGTAGAAAGCGGCCTCCAAGAAGGATGCCTAACTTCTCAAACAGGAATGTGAGCAACATCTGACCAGAGGCACTTCATCTGAAAATAAACAAGAGTATAATTGCTGTGTTATAAAACAGAGGACTTTGCAATTATAGCCAAAGTCATAAATTATATGCTGCAAAATGCAAAATAATGAGAGAAACAAATTCCTCAGCTTTGTTATTATGTTCACAGTTGCTTTGATAGTGCAAGTTTTATTTAGAGCAATATGTTTTGCTGTGTGAATAGCCTGCTCCTAATCATAAGAAACAAATACGAGAATGTGAAAGTTGTAAACAGGGAAAAGAAGAAGCAAATAGAAACGGTTGTCTTGCATAAGAAGTAGAAGACTAGGCTTTCATTATCAGAGGATGACATAATCACATATAAACTACTCTTGATGGCCTAACTTGATGTCCAAAAGTAGGCTGTGGCAGCATTAGCAAGATGTGAGCATCACTCTTAAACAATTGGGATATTTCTGCAGTTTCTAACTCGAATAAATATGTCCAAGTTAACAAAGTATGCAGTTAATGGTATGAATGCAGTAAAGAGAAGGAGACTGGCTAATATGGGATTACTGGGATACTTTTTGGAAAATTACTGTGAGTAATTTCCAGTTACATCCAGCATACTCCCAGCAGTCCCAGATAAGAGCAAGAATGTGGGACATTCAGTTCAGCAAAGCTTGATGTTTGTTTATCAACCTCACAAGTTCAAGTACACCTTTATTACAGTCATTGACCAATTTGTTTCAAACAAATCTGTAATTATATAATACCCAAGAAATTGAGAACAAAAGAAAAGGGTAAAATAGATATACGAAGAGCACAAAAAGATGTTCAGGGCAGTTTTGAACATGCTAAAAAGAAAACATACTAATATTATGAGCAAATAAAATGGCTAACAATAGCATAATGTTAAAATATTATTACTTTGGGTAATAAGAGATAAATTAAGAACCCTCAGGAGGTTAGTGTATTAAGAAAAAAAACTTTTAAAACCAAGGAATCAGAGGTGGGAACACCATCAAAATGGAGAAAAAAACAGGCAAATACAGGAAAGACAGATGCAAATAACAAGCAGGAGATAAAAAGGCAGAGGTGTTAATAATAACAATCAATATTATCTCTCATTCTTTCTCACAGATACATGCAGACATTTCCAGAGTCATTGAATAATTAACATGGATAAGTATCAGTGGATAATTAACATGAAGAGGGCCAAAGGAAGTGGCCTTTTTAAAATCGATCTTTAACTGTTTAACCCTGCCTTTTTCTTTTCTTATCTCTTCAAGTCAGTATTAACTCCTGGTGACTGCTTGGAAAAAGTCCATGAAGTTTTCTTGACAATGTTTCTGAAGTAGTTTGCCACTGCCTTCTTCCTAGATCTGAGAGAGTATGATTGGCACAAACTCACCCAACTGGTTTTCATGCCTAAGGCAGAACTGGAGTTCATGGTTTCCTGGTTTCTGACCTAATCCCTTAACTACTACAATCAATGGCTCTCTTTTATGTACTTATTTCAGACAAATGGCTGTATAGTCTCCTTTTGAAAGCCTCCAGTGATGGGCACCCACAACTTCTGAAGACAAACCATTCCACTGGTTGATTGTTCTCACCGTTAGGAAATTTCTCCTTAGTTCTAGGTTACAGTACTTCTCTCCTTGCTTAGTTTCCATACATAGCTTCTTATCTTGCCTTCTGGTGCTTTGGAAAATAGTTTGCCCTCCTAATCTTTGTGGCAGCCACTCAAATATTGGAATACTTCTATCATGTGTCCCCTAGTTCCTAGTTCACTAGACTAGACATACCTAATTCCTGCAACCATTCTTCACATGTTTTAGCTTTCAGCCCCCTAACCATCTTTGTTGCTCTTCTCTGTATTCTTTCCAGAATCTCAACATCTTTTTTTATATTGTGGTAATCAAAACTGGATGTAGTATTCCAAGAGTGGCCTCACCAAGGCTTTGCAAAGTGGTACTATTACTTCATGTGATCTTTATTCTATCCCTCTATTAATTCAGCCTAGGATTGTATTGGCTTTTTTGGCTGCTGCTGCTGGCTCATATTTAAGCAATTGTCCACTTGGACTCCAATATCCCTTTCACAGTTACTGGCACTGAGCCAAGTAAGTGTTCCAATTGCCCTCAGTTTGCAGGGACTCAAGTCTGAACTTTCACACCATTTGAGATGCCACCTACGTTTGGGGTTCTCACTGAGATTCTGGGGTTCAGACAACTCTATTCGCCCCTCGGTGCATAATGCATTTCTCTGATTGCTGTAGCCACTGTACTTGCTCAGTAGAAGAAATGGTGCTTTTCCCAACTCATTTACATCTACCTATATTTTCTTTATTTCTAGCACACTTTGTCCACAAGATTTCGGGGGCTTTTCATGTTTCTCTGTTAACTTAGTTTTACAGATATAATATTAAAGGGAAGCACCTGCTTTGACACTGGTAAAGTGCTTAGGTAAAGACAAGTAAATAAGTTGTCTGACCTGAGTGATGCATTTAAGACTACAAGCAGACTGACCAAAAAAAAAATCAAAAATCAAATTGCTGTTGCAGAATTTTCATTCAAAGAGATATAAAAGGTACAATTTTTCACTCCTCTCTTGTTCAGCTCATAATGTGCCTCTTACCTTTTGTGTGTTGTAAAAAAAAAGGAGTAGTGGTTTATTAGTTTGTTCCCTCTGATTTGGTGAATCACTTGTAATAAAGGAAGCATTGCTAGATACGGCTGAATAAACATTCACTAGGGCAAATCCAGTTTATCTTACTTGTGACAATAAGTCTCCTAAAAAGCAATTGGAAGGACCAGAAGAAAAGAAACTAAGAAGAATTGGACTGAGTTTCACTTAGCAGAAAGAAGCTATTAATAATTCCCATTAGATTGTGTAAAAAACTGAGTTGTTGAGAAAATGATAGCATAAAATAGTTTTTTTTGTGTGCCCTACAAGTAAAAGTTCCTAAAGTGAATTTATAGCTGAAGAAAAGTACAAAAAGCTAATAAATAAGAACATTTTTTGCTCCTCCTAAGTTATCAGTATTTAGAAGTGCATCTTTATGATAAAACAGTCTGGTGATTTTGTTATTCTACATATCTTCTCCACAAATAATAATACTTTGCCAGTAGTTTAAAAACCAATTTAAACTACAGAAGAACTCTTCAATAAATGAAATAAGAAAACAATATACAATTCTTTGGTTATAGAAATGGATGTTCAACTTGTGAACTGAATTTGAGAATTATGCTCTTTTAAAACTTCTCTTCAAAAAGTACAATGTCTAGTTTTTCTGGCTTTGTTGCTGTTTAAAACATTAATCTAAATTTAGTATTTCATATTTGTATATTCAGTATTTCATATTCATCCTTCATTAGTTGTCATGACAGTATGAAATCACACCAGTGGTGGGATTCAAATATGTGAACAACTGGATCTCTGTGTGGATGCTGCTTCCGGAAGTCCATTCTGGGCCTGGGCAACAAAAAATTAGCTACTGGTTCTGCCGAAGTGGTGCAAACCGGCTGAATCCCACCACTGAATCACATCTTATATTATAATGAAGTAAAGTTGGCTTAACTACTGAATATGTTATTTCAAATTAGATCTTCCAAAAAAATATAGATACAGCTGAATTTATGCCCAAACTGGGCTATGTCATGTCTGTCTGTCTGTCCGTCCGTCCATCCGTCCGTCCGTCCGTCCGTCCGTCCGTCTGTCTGTCTGTCTGTCTGTCTGTCTGTCTGTCTGTCTGTCTGTCTGTCTGTCTGTCTATGTTTCTAGACCACCCATCTCCCTCAAGGAAGGGAAAGACTCTCATATTCCATATTTGAAGAGGAAGAGGCAAAATAAATACAAAATAAATATTCTCATATATTGAAACAGATTTGGGGACTTCCTTTTAGAATCTGGAATTCTTTGTTCTAGATCAGGGGCGTCAAACTCGCAACGTCACGTGATGTGTTATGATGTATTGTGACTTTTTTGCCATTGCCGGCAATGGGGTGGGTGCGGTTTCATTATGATGCATCCGGCTCGCAGGCTGGCAGTTTGACACCCCTGCTCTAGATAACAGAACATTTATTTATTTGTTTGTTTGTTTGTTTATTCATTCATTCATTCATTTTGGGAAAATAAAAACACAATGTAGAAGAAATAAAAATAATAAAAAATAAATAATAAAATAATAATTCCCTCACAGCCGCTCAGCGACAACACATACTCCATTTATTTGTCAGTTTAATTAATATAATTAATTAATTAATATAAATGTTGTTGTATAATTCCACAGACTTACGTTTACTGATTTCATATTAGAGACAAAAATGAAAAGAATGATCTGTCAGAATCATAATATCTGCTTATTTGTTTGTTTGGTGTCTTCTAGTTTGTTTTGACCTGTGATGACTGCCTGGATTTTGTCCCTGCAGTTTTCTTGGCAATTTTTTTTGCCAAGAGAGAAAGTAACTGGTTCAAGGTCATATAATTGACTTTGTTTCTAAGGTAGGACAAGAACCTATGGTTTCATGGTGCTTAGCTTTGTGCCTTAACAACTGCACCAAATTTCAAAGCATTAGATAATGTAAATATGGTGGCCAAAATCCTATCACTTTAATATTTTACAGCAAGCCATCAAAACAAAAAATGTGTTAGAAACTAGTCGAAATCCAGAACACAAGTCTATAAATTATCTTGCTATTGTTCTGTAAAATATATTTGTCAAAATGTCCAATTGTAACTTTACTAAATGTAAACTTTACTATAATTGATAGGGAATGGATATCTTTTTATCCTAAAATATCAACTTTTTGCAACTGTAAATATCATTCAAAATCTATTTCAATTTAAATTACTGTGAAATAATATCATCTTGTCTATAATTCTTATTTTTTCATATATTTGAACATGTTTTTTATTGTCTATTGAAGGACTATTTGGAAATTTGATCTGCTTAATTTCCATTTTCCTTCTTCTAAATTTAGATTAACTGATTTAGATATAAATATGGTAATTATATATGAGACTACTTGAGAGATATGAATGCTGAATATTCATGTCAAAACTCACAATACTGGAAAAACCTGCCCTGCATTCTTTAAATACATTTAGAAACATGATAGAATCAGGGGTTAAAAAAAGAAAATGACACAAAATGCAAGTAGAGAGCTTTGCCCACTGCTCACTGCCACATACCATTAAGTCATTATGAATATCCAGCATAAATAGTAATCAATATACCACCAAGCTTCTGTAAAAACAAAATATAGCCACTTTATGCAGCTTCTGAATCACAGTTCTGCTTATGCTGATGATACAATGGTTTGCTTTCTTCTTTTTCTTTTATGTTATTATCCCATATTTTACTCTCTATAGAGCCTCATTATTCTCCTTACCTTCTAACACAAAGGAGCAGTAATTGATTGAATTTCTCCAAGTCTATGAACTGGTAGATGAGGCAAACCCCCCAAAGTGTAGCTGCTTGATTTTGTGTTTTTGTTTTGACAAAAGGCAACCAAACTGCAAACCAATATTCTGTAGAAGTTGTTTTGGGAACCAAGGAGTAGCAGCTGGAAACTTTGCTTTGCTTTGCTGACCCCCCCTCTCTGTCTCCCCCTCCCTCTCCCTCTCCCTCTCCCTCTCCCCCACTCTCTCCCTCCCTCCCTCTCTCCCTCTCTCCCTCTCTCTCTCTCTCTCTCAGTTAGGGGAGAATAGAAACCTTTCATTGAATGAATGAGAAAGCACAGTAGTCTTCTGAAACTTTTGCCTTGCATGGCATGGACTCACTGATTTTTGTAAAGCAAGATGGCTGAACACTGAAGCAATAGAATCATATAGAAAGAGAAGGACATACTGTGAGAAAAGAAGCACACCTATGGCGTGGTATTCATCGGGATCACAGTGCATGTAAATCTTCTATCTTGTGACATTCTTTGTGGTAGGATTCCATATCCTAGGGCCTGCCACGATTCATTACACTCTATTGTTTACAATAGATGATCTGTATATTCTAAAAAAGCAGTAAAAAAATAAAATTATGTAGCTAACTGCATCAGAAACGAGCTCTACAGGGATATAAAGTTTTATTCATTCCAAAAATGTATTTTCTTATGTGTGTGTATACATATTTCAGTCACTTTTGATTCCTGGGAACTGCCTGGATTAGTCCCTGCAGTTTTCTTGACAAGGTTTTTGAAAAGAGTTTTGTCATTGCCTTCTTTCTATGGCTGAGAGAGACAGTCACATCAAGATCAACCAGTTGACTTTGTGCCTACAGCAAGACTAGAATTTCCAGTCTTCCAATTTCTAGTCTGGTGTCTTAACTACTACACCAAACTTGCTCTCTATTATCTTGTTACCCTTTTTTTTTTTTACCAAATGCTTAATATTTCAACTGTGTTAGACACATATCTCCCACCAATTGGGTTAATAATAATAATAATAATAATAATAATAATAATAATAATAATAATAATAATAATAATAATAAAGTTGGAAGGGACCTTGGAGGTCATCAAGTCCAACCCCCTGCTCAGGCAGGAAACCCTATACTATTTCGGACATGTGGCTGTCCAGTCTCTTCTTAAAAACTTCCAGTGTTGGAGCATTCACCGCTTCTGGAGGCAGGTTGTTCCACTGGTTAATTGTTCTAACTGTCAGGAAGTTTCTCCTCAGTTCAGGTTGCTTCTCTCCTTGACTAGTTTCCATCCATTACTTCTTGTCCTGCCCTCAGGCGCCTTGGAGAATAGCTTGACTCCCTCTTCTTTGTGGCAACCCCTGAGATATTGGAATACTGCTATCATGTCACCCTAGTCCTTCTTTTCATTAAACTAGACATACCCAATTCCAGCAAACGTTCCTGATATGCTTTAGCCTCCAGTCCCCTAATCATCTTTGTTGCCTTCTCTGCACTCTTTCTAGAGTCTCAACATTTTTTACATCGTGGTGACCAAACTGGATGCAGTATTCCAAGTGTGGCCTTACCAAGGCATTGTAAAGTGGTATAATACTTCACATGATCTTGATTCTATCCCTCTGTTAATGCAGCCAGCACTGTGTTGGCTTTTTTGGCAGCTGCAGCACATGCTGGCTCATATTTAAGTGATTGTCCACTAGGACTCCGAGATCCCTCTCACAGTTACTACTATTGAGCAAGGTACCCCCTATACTATACATTACATTGGTTTTTCTTGCCTAAATGTAGAACCTTACTTTTTTCACCATTGAATTTCATTTGTTAGATAGCGCCCAGTGTTCAAGTCTGTCCAGGTCCTCCTGTATCTTAAGCCTGTCTTCTGGAGTGTTGGCTATTCCTGCAGCTTGGTGTCATCCACAAATTTGATGAGTTCCCCATCTATCCCCTCGTCAAATCGTTGATGAAGATGTTGAAGAGCACTGGCCCCAGAACAGAGCCCTGGGGCACCCCACTGCACACTTCCCTCCATGTAGATGCGGTTCCATTGAGGACCACACGCTGAGTACGGCCGGTCAGCCAGCTACGAATCCATCTGGTGGTGATGCTGTCTAACCCACATTTTTCTATCTTATCGAGTAGTAGGTTGTGATCTACTTTATCAAATGCCTTACTGAAGTCCAAGTAAATTATATCCACAGCATTCCTCTGATCCACTAATTTTGTCACTTGGTCAAAGAATGCAATAAGGTTTGTCTGGCATGATCTGTTTTTGACAAACCCATGTTGGCTTTTAGTAGTGATTTTGTTTGCCTCTAGGTGTTCGCTGATTCAGTGGGTTCCTCCAGTCATGAAGGCAGCAGGAAAATATCTTGTTTTGAAAACTGTTGCCCATGCAGTAATTATCTTACTGTCTTAAAATCAAGCTGATAGAGCTGGACAAGACCATAGTTATAGCAGGTGGTATCAGAAACTGTGCAGTTACTGTTCTATAAAATTAATGAGTTGCATTTCACTGCAGGTCAGCTGAGTCATTAATTACCGTAGAATTCTTTCAAAAAGGACAATGTTGTGATCTTTTTTATTTTTAACAGTCATGATCTCATTCCCCCTCTGTGCGAGTTAAAAGTAGTTTTTTTTATTAGTTCCAAGCAGTATGTTCCAGCTATCTCTATTCCAACACCTTCCCTTAAAGTCCTACTAGGAAAAAAAAAGTTCATGGAATTTTATTTATGGCTGTATTTGTTCTTTTAAAATATTTATATTCTGTCTATCATGCTAAGCATATCCAAGCAATGTACAAAATTAAAAATACTATTTAATACAATGGCATACAAGAAATAATAAAACATGGAATATAGTATATCCCCTTAAAAACCAGGTGGCAGCCTCATGAAGTTTCAAGTGCCAAAAATAACATCAGTATTTCTAGAATAATAACTTGACTCTATTATTTATTTGTTTGTTTGTTTGTTTGTTTATATCTAGCCTTTATTTATTTTTTTAAACATCTTAAGATGGTGAAGATATCTAATATTCCTTCCTACTCCCATTTTCCCCACAAGAAAACACTTTGAGGTGAATTGGGCTGAGAAAGAGTGATTGGCTTAAGATCATCCAGTCAGTTTTCATGCCTAAGGTGAGACTACAACTCACAAACTTCTGGTGATTGGCCCAAAGTCACCAGCCTATTTTCGTGCCTAAGGTTGGACTACAATTCATGAGCTTCTGGTTTCTAGCCTGGTGCCTTTTACCTATAGCCATAAAAAAACTGCTGTTCTGTGACTCGTAGTCCTGTAATATTAAACTTAGCAAGAATAGCTAACAAGCTTGCCAAACTCTTTTAGTGGTTAAAATAACCCCAACTTTAGCATAAACACAAATGAAGGGGTAGAGACTTTGGAGCATCTAGCAGGATTTATGTACAAATGAATTCTGAAAAAGTAAAGATTTTAAAGCAAGAGAAGCAAATTCTGAAACTCATACAAACATGGCAAATGAAGTTAAGCTGCATATTTTGTTTTGATTTTATTTCTTTCATAATTAATTAATTGGATCACATTGGTATAATCCCAGCTAGGGCAGAAGGTAATGATCAGCAAATTTAGATCTTGCTGAACTTTGTACCTCAGTTTATGACACTGTTTATCTGTAAGAATATATGAAAGGTTAGTTGTACCTGAAACCCTGGTGAATAAATGAGATCAGCATCTGTAATATGCCACTCAATCTTCATTAGAAGGGAAATATTCTTATTTTCTATAGTTATGAATATACCCAATAAAAACTATCCAAACATCGAAGTTATTTCATGATAATTTTCATTTTAACCTTCAGCTCCATAAGTGCTTGTTTGTTTGTTTGTTTGTTTGTTTGTTTTGGAAAATAAGAACAGAAGATGGTCATAGCCCAATGCTTTGATCAAGAGAATGCTGATTTATGTAGCTTAATAGTAAGCTGTTATGTTATACCCTCTCTTGGGTGTAGGTTAGAGATGGCAGATAGCAACCATATCAGTTTGTTTTCCATTCAATAGGTTATATTTCTTGTGGAAACTATTTTGCAAGTAGGAAATTATAGATGAGATGAGTGGCATACAAGTCAAATAAGTAAATAAACTCCCAGTTCCCCATAACAATTCTTGCAACATTATTGACATGCCTCATGGCCCCAAAAATCTTTGATCATGATACAATGTTTTATCAGTAAGGATATCAGACATTTGCCTAATGCCCATATCACATCAGCAACCCTTGATAAATCTTCATTGTCTTTGCACTAATAACAAAACAAATATCCACACTGATTAAGGGTTAAAGATCATATCAAAGCTCAAAGGACTCTTCTTTTATGTTAAGGAAATGAAGATACATAAAAAGGTCTGATACCTTTTTAGTTCCACAGTTTTTAGTTCCAAAGTCTACTTGAGAATTGTTAAGCCAGCCATTCATAAAATGAAAATAGGTGGACAAAAGCAAAACATAGATAATTTATTTTTATGGGGAGGAACATGATTATTATATATTTATTATAATGAAATAATAATAAATATATTAAATATAATATAATAGGTTAAAATAATTCGATTTTAAAATAGAATGCACCTTTAAGTATTTGCCTGGTCCTTCATCAACCAATAGGAATAATGATGAGATCTGATGGTGCCTCATAGCTTAGGAAAGTATTTTCAGGAGATATGAAAAAGTCCATGAGAAATAGACAAGAATGCAAAGATGTATGGAGAAGCACCTGTTCCAGCAGTAGCAGTTCATCATGACATAGATCTGTTGTTATGCCAAAGAGTAATACCAAAGAGTACACTGTGATCACTTAGATGTCACCCAAACTTAACTAAAGACTTTATCCTATAGATGGTACGGTTCAATCCTAATGACAACTGACAGGGTCAGTCTTTTTTTCATAACATTTCTGTAAGTCTGATATCTGTACTTCTAGGGATGGATAAATAGCACATAATTGTTTTCCTTCAGTCCTACCTTCTAAAGAAAAGGAGTTATCATGCTTGCTTGCTCAAAGTAGATGATCGAAATGATGGTATAAAGCCTCTTATCTTTTCATGAATTAAAAACTAAAATGTACTAGTGAACAACTGTAGATGGCATTATATTCTACTATTAGAATTGAAGAAACTAGATTCAATAGCTTATACAGTCACCTTGTGGTGATATGGGAGGCAAACAAATTTAATAAATAAAAGATAAATATCCCCATCCATTTCTTTTCATGATTTTAAGTCAGCCAATGTTGCTCAGCCTAACCTTCATTATACGTTTGTGATGGTGATAAAATGAAGTAGGGATGTAGGTTCTCCTAAATTGGCTTACATGTCTTGGGGGGGAAAAAGTCAGAAAAAATACGTTCACTGGGGGGAAAGCAAAATCATATTTGGATCACTTAATTCTAGGGAAACATAATTTGACATTTGTTCCAATTTCATTTTCTTTTAGAGTACAGCTACATTTGAATGCATCAAAAACTCTACCGCTGTTCCTTTCTTGAGAATGGGCCCAGGAGATCAGGACATATTTTAATGTACATATTACACTGAAATTTTGTAATGAAAAATTCATAAGGCTTACCATTGCCACCATATTAACTTAGAAATATTTAATATTCAAGTGGGAACTTTTAAGAGAAATACAAAAAAGCTGCACAGAATTGTTCTCCTCAGAAAATTTGATAGAAAATATAATGGTGTTTCCCTATACAAAGTAAGTTACAAAGGCTTGTAGTCCATCCAAGAATTAATTAACTCCATCTTTATTCATTGTTTTATGCCTGAAACTATTGACAGTAATGTCAACTGTTTAAATAGCATATGAATATGTGGAGGGTAAATTGAAGCATACACAATTGATAGTTAACAGTATGATGGAATGGGATGGGATGGGATGGAATGGGATACTAAGGATATTAAATTAATGTAAATAATTTTTGATGTCTCTTCTCTGTCCTGCCCATAACAGAATGTTTAGAATAAGAATTCCAATCTCTAGATCTGTTTTGAGGATTTGCAGGTTGCTGCACTATCCAGGTTCCTAGCTTGGATAGAGAACTTCTCTTCCATAAACTTAAGTTCATCTGAAGATCCAGGCTATTGTTTCTGAATACCCCAAACCAGGAGTCCTGGTTGTGTGGAAAGATCTCTTGATTGCAGGGATGTACATATGGAGTTTCTTGTGTTACTCATCCTCTGCACAATTATTCAGTGACTGAGACTAGTACTTATGACTGCTGCAGGACAAACAGGGTGATAAGAATGGATCAACCTAGGCACCATGTAGATCCAGTAGGATTTTGATATTTGTTCTGGAAATTTTTCAATCATCTAGTACAGGGGTCCCCAACCCCTGTCTGTGGGCCAGTACCGGGCCGCAGCATGCCAGCAACTGGTCTGCACAAACAAGCAAAGCCCCATCTGCGGGATGCAGGCAGCACACAAAATCATGCACCCTCTGCTCTGCAGAAAAACTTCTCTCCACAGAATCGGTCCCTGGTGCCCAAAAGGTTGGGGATCTCTGATCTAGTAGGCAGATCTAAAAATTATCCAGTTTGTCATTTGAAGCAGAAAATAACCACACTATTAACATGATTGTTAAGTTATATCAACAACCTATTTCTGTTAACCAATATTGCTTAGTTTCTAGGTTTATTGAGAAGCTTAGGACACTGGATAGGGAAGAATAAAAGAGAACCTAGCCAAGCATATGTATAAGTTCAAGTTCAAATCTACTGTACACTATGATGATAAGATAGGCAGAATACTCTTACATGCCTTCCCTTATTGCATCAACAAGCTCTTGACCACTTTTCATGTTTAGGATTCTAATCTCCTTATATGGGAAGAAATTACTGGTAGCCGTGATTGTTTCATATACCATTGCTGACCAAGTGACTGATATTTGCCAAGTTCTAACTCTTACTGGGCAGGGTACATAGTGGAAACTTGGGCAATGCCTTGCCATGTTATCTTGGATTCTTTCTGGTTTGTGGATTCTGATGAAGTGACTAGGGTGCTCTCCTGCCTCTTCTGAAATGAATTTGTGCCCCTTTTGTCTCTTGTGGAGTTTATGGACTTAGAAGAATTTATGGACTTGGAAGTAGTCAACAGCTCACTGTGAAAGGGGATATTTTCTACTGTTTTGAAAAAAAAAAAGATGTAATGCAATTCCTTTTAAAGTCCCCTCCTTATATCCTGTTGTTTATGTCCAACATTCACTTTTTAGGGAAGAATATTACAGCAGTATGGGAAGACAAACTAAGAATGTCTAAGAAGAGACAAATTATCTGATTCCTTAACAGTAAATTTTCAGTCCTGGGCATGAGACAGAAGTGAAACTGGTTGTATTAGGAGATGACCTTTGTTGCAATCTAGTTGCAGGGAATGTGGCTTTCTCTTTGGAAAAAAAGTTTTCCTGAATGAAGGAGAAATTATTGATTAAAAAAAAAAAATAGCAAAAAGAAGCCATTAGCAATGGCTGATTTTCTTGGCATAAGTTCCATGAGCTTTTACTTAGATTAGAACTATTATCATGATCAACTCTTTCTCAATATAAATTACAAATATTTCAAGCTGTGAAGTTCAGTAGATACTGTAATAGTTGAGAAATATCCTCCCTACATTTCTCTTGTAAAAAAAAACACAGAATGTAACACAATGACAAATCAAAAAGGGTTTGATTCTTGCTGTACAACCATCCAATTTATATATTGTGTAAAAATCAGCATCAATTCAAAACAGGTCCTTTGAAACCCAAGCCCCATAATTCAGGTAAGATAATTAGATGATTTTAGGAATATTTAAAGAATATCTAAACAAATATTTGTTAATTGGATGAGGATGTTTTGGTGATCTAGGGCGTTATAGAAACTTCTGCTTTTCACTTTCTGCAATATGTAACCTTAGTAAGTAAATCTTTGTCCATTTTTAATTGGAGATTTTCTCAGACTAAAAAGTGAACTTATTATAATTGACCTTTTCTATTAGGCTTTAACATGTATTATTACTCTTAAATTTTGTTGAATATTTTTTGTTAAAGTGGCCTTAGGAGCAAGGTCTTATTAGTAGCCTTGTAAAAGTATTTGTTTTGCATTTGGACAAACCTAACACAACTGATCATCTATTTATAAGGAGAAAGGATACAATTAGGGGGTGGGTGGAATTACCTATGTAAATTCAAAGGCAGAAGGTTGAATATTGCCACAAAAAGCAAAAGTGGAAAGGTGAGAATTTACACAGAGAGCCCATAACTGTATTTTTAACTGTGCTGATGGTGATCATATTATTTTACACTGCAGTCTGAATCAATTGTTCATTTTTGTATTGCTTTTGCTCTTGTATTAGAAAGGATTGATCTTCTGAAAGGCTCTAAGTTTTTCAACTTCCACTTTCTGATTAACAGTTTTCACTTATATATTTGTAGCTCAGGGTTGAAATGCAGGGTCCTTGGTGTTCTCTTAGCTTGGTTGTTTTCTTGCAGACATTTCATCACCCAAACTAGGTAACATTATCAGTGCTCGTAGGGAGTGGGTTTGCATCTCATCTTATATTCTAGTGGCTTGCCCTGTCAGTGTTAGTGGAAGTGGTCTTGGCTGTTCTTTGATTGGCCTACTTCCTGTAAGCTTGTTTGGGAGTTCCTTGATTGGGGTATTGATTACTTCTTCATTATTAGTCTGATGTTAATATTGGTGTTAAGCTCTGCTCATCTGGGTTTGTTTGCTGATATGGGGGGTTGTTTGGGTCTTTTTGTTCCCTTTTTGGCTTGTTGATTGTCTCTTTTCAATGGTATGTAGATGCTGTTTACAATATGTCTTCGTACCTATTGATGGCCAATTTGCCAGAATGCACAGGCTTCCAGGAATTCTCTATTGTTTTTGGATTTGGCTTGGTCTAGGATGGTCACAGTTTTCCAGTTGAAACTATGATTAAGTCTGTTGTGAAATTAGGGAGTTTTCATCATGTCTTCTGACTGCTAGTTGGTGTTTCTGGATCACTCTACTAGTCTTCATCTGTTTGCAGATGACTCCTGTTCTTTTCTTCTGGGTTTTTTGGTTTATTTAGGACGCTTTGGAGGACTTTAGTTGGTTTATGTGCTGTGCTAATTAGTGGATAGAAGACATGATGAAAACTCCTTACTCCCCCCACCCCAGCAATCAACACCTAGATGAGCAGAGATTAATACCAAGATTAAACAATATCCCAATCAAGGAGATGCCAAACAAGCTAACAGAAAAAAGATCAACTGAAGAACCCCCACCAGCACTGATAGGGCAAGCCTCCAGAATATAAAATGAGAGCAAACCCATTCCCTGCCAGTAATGACGATGTTACCTAGATAATGAAATGTCTGTAGGAAAACAACCAAGCTCAGAAAGCACCAACAACTCTTCATAACAGTTTTCAGTCAAGCTGTCTAATAGTATTCAATCAGTTCCATTAGGAATAACAAAAGGAAACCTTTCTACTTAATCCAAGGTCCTGTGCCTGAACTTATGTCTTTCAATTAAGTATAACCCAAATTATAGTAAAGAGGACAATATTCAGAGCTAGTGGAATGTAAGGGATTAAGGCTTTTGGCAGTTTGTCTTGCTGACATCAGGTAGGTGTAATAGATTTGTAACTGCATATACCTAAAGCTTTGAATTCTAGGTTGAATGCACACTGGGAGCAGCTAATAGGAAAGCTGCGTACATTTCTCCAAAGTCCTGTAAAGCTATAAAACCAATCTTAAAGTTGCTGGAAAATATCCAAGTGTCCTTAATATTTTGACTGTAGTGGCTTTTCTATATGTAGCATGCTGGCAATGCTTTAATTTGTTGTGGATATCATCTGTAATGGATTTTTTTTCTAATTTATATATACTTTTTTCAGTAAAAAAACAACATTTGCTTAATATTGGAATCCTCCCTGCCTTTCCTGCTTCCATTTTGTTCTAAAAAAGATAAAGATAACATTTAAAGGTACAAAGGACAGAGAAAATGTGTAGATAAAGAAAGGGGAATGAAAATTTGGAAGGCAAAATAAAGCAGCACATAATAATGAAAAGGTAATGTTTGTTCTTTAAAACACAATTAGACACATAAGAGAATAGGCTGAATGCCTGACATGCAGTAAGAGAGGAAATAAATAAATCTGTCCTGGAAAACAACAACACAATTTGTAGAGTAACACTGGATTTAGATGGATTACCCTGCCTCTAGAGCCATTTTCAGTGGTTTGTGAAACATTCCCATTGGCAGAAGGGAAGGTGATAAAAATCAGCCAGATGATAGATATAATCACACAAGCCTCAACTGTTTTGTACATATCATGCTTGCATATTCCCCACTCCCAATAGACATTGTTGCCCTGAATGATGGAATATTCTTCAAGAGAAATTCCTTAAGGGCTATTAAGGAATGGAACAGCCTGTCCCTGTCCCCTGAGGTTGTGGGTGCTCCATCAATTTTTTAAAGAAAAGACTGGAGACCCTTTTGCCCAGAATGATGTGAAGATTCCTGCCTGGGTAGGAGGTTGAACTAGAAGGTCCCTTCCAACCCCATGATTTTACAAATTTTGTCTGTCCTCCAAGAACTCCATCTGAAAAGATGAGCTGACAGACAGAGGAAAGCAAGCCATCTTTATTATTGTTAGTTCGTCACATGGCCAGATGTTCAGACTGGGTTTGCCGTTTTTGTCCACCTTCCCAAGGACTTGGGACAGGCAGATGTTGATGTTTGATGACCTTTAAAGGTATTATTGCAAGATGTAAGCTGTTCCAATTAAAGCTGCTTTTTGCAATTGACTAATGGTGAATTTGTCAATGCCTACGGTGTTCAAGTGATGCTCAGTTGTTTTGGGATTTCACCTAAGTCTCAGACACCTACTACTATATATACTACCTTTCTTTGCTTTCTTTTTCCATAGTCGTTCTATTTCTATTTGCAGTTAGTGGACCGCAATGGCCATTATCCAGACTTTTTTGTCTTTCTTATTGACAGTTATTAAATCTGTGAGTTATTATGTGGCAGGTGCTTGTCTGCTTGAATTCTAAAGTCCCGAAGCACTTTCGCTTACTTTGTCATGCCACTGTTTCAAGTCACTCTGTGCAATTTTCTTACAGCAGCTTATCAAATGGTCCACTGTTTCTTCAGCTTCTTGGCAGAGGTGGCACATGCTGTCTGTTACTGTCTTCTCAATTCTGGATTTCTGTGCATTTGTTCTTCAGGCTTGGTCTCATGCAGCCAGAAGTACCCCTCTGCCTCTATCTTCAACTTGCCTAATCTTAGCCACTGCCAGGTCTCTTGTCTGCTTTGCCTACTATTTTATTTTTTTATTGTACTGGCCATGTATCTCTTTTCTGTTCTTCCTTTGTTCTTTGTTATAAGCCAATTTGATCTCATCAGTACTCAGTAAGCCTTCCTGGTATACTAGCTTGAGTGCATCTTGAGACTCAGTTTGGCAAAGGTACCAGGTGGGAAAAAGGGAGACTGGGAGTCATGTCTTAGGCAGGAAAACCAGCTGGGTGACTTTGCGTCAGAAACACACTCTCTTGGCTCAACCCACCTCACAAGGTTGTTGCTGTGGAGAAAATAGGAGGAAGAAGGACCATTAGGTATGTTTGCAGATTGAATTATTTCTAAAAATAACAAAGGTAGGATATACATAAAATAAATAATTAGAGGGATTAAAAAAATCTTAGCCAACAATTCTTATTTACATTTTCTCACTCTAACAGGTACCTATTACCGTTTGTACTCCAAATAATCAACAGATGACAATAGCATTGAAAGAAAGGCAGTGATAAAAAAAAAACATTAATACTGTTGCAGGCTACTTAAAACTCTACTTTCTGAACCTTTATAAAATTTTAATGATTTTATACTGAGGTTCATTGCAGAAATGCTGATAACAAAAGCAAAAGACCAGGGAGAATAAGAAAGTGGATTGATAGTGCAGCTTGTAGCATGGCAGAAAGCAAAAATGATCTACAGGTACTCTGTACTTGTACGTGTTAAATGCTGCATGACAGACACCTAGGATAAAAAATTATTAATTAACTAGCCATTCCCTATCTGCAGCAGTTAAAAGGAACCAAGCAATCTGCCTGTATATGCCTAACTTCAAATGATAGCCTAGTTAAAATATAATATAGTACATTGATAGCAGGTCAGTATATAACAAGAGGCTACGAAGTAAATGATTCCTTTCACAGAACCATCTAGCAGTCTTGCGTGGAGGAAAACAAGAGCCTTTAGTGGTATGTATTTTTTAAAAAATCATGTCTGTTCAGTTTCACTAGTGTTCAAAATAGCCAGTGTATACCCTTATTGGTGTAATTCACATAAAAAGAGAATAATAATGTGATCCTCTTTCATTTGAAACTTTGAGAACATTGTTTGGTCACCAATAACCATTCTCTACAGGAAATAATGTAGATGTAACTTGATGCCACACCGTCTTTTCTTCAAAAACATTTTTTAATACTTCATAGTTTCAGTATCTCCTCATCAGTAACCTAGCCTATAGAAAATCTGCATGTTTAACAACTATAGGATTTTTTAAAAAATCTTATATTTATGCTCAGAAAATGAAATTCAAGGGAGGAGTGTACTAAATGAATCAAAACTCTGTTTTGTAATTCTTTAGCGAAGAAATGTATGTTGTAATAACGAGAGCAGGAAATCCCTCCATGTCCAAAAGCATTGTGTAACTTTGCTCTCTGTTATCCTAGGGCTACTGACTCTGAGTTGCAAAAATCTGTACAGCAGCAGAGACAGCCAGAAAATTCTACCACTTTGCTTCCAGCTGGTTGTCAATCAGAGTTTTGCAGCCCTTAATAATATCCTAACTAGGTACTGAGATGAGTTGTTGGAGAGGAAAAAAATGGTTCAGAAATTAAGGACAAAATAAATTTCAGGAAAGAGAAATGAAAATTATAGGCATGTAGCCTTGGGCCAAGATGAATGAACGTATTGGGAAAACAAGTAAAGGGATAAAAGGGTGAAATATCCCATTTTGCACAAATGGAAGAGTGACTATAATGTATAAAAATTGGATTTCCTTGCTGTGTTGAAATGCTGTGTTGAAATAAAATATAATTTATGCTACAATTTTGCTCACGTTCTTCTGTTCTTAAAGCTCTAATCACGTTCCTTAAAGTAATATATATCTATATATATCTATATCTATATCTATATCTATATCTATATCTATATCTATATCTATATCTATATCTATATCTATATCTATATCTATATATATCTATATCTATATCTATATATATCTATATCTATATATCTATATCTATATCTATATATATCTATATCTATATATCTATATATCTATATATCTATATATATATATATATATATATATATATATATATATATATATATATATATATATATATATATATATATATATATATATATATATATATATATATATATATATATATATATATATATATATTTACACCTTATCAATACTTTATTTATGATCTTTAAACCACTCTTCACTATTGGTAATGATAACATATAATTCATAACAGTTTGCAAGTATAGCCAAACCTGGGGAGGGGGGGGAGAAACCACAAAGCCAATATATTTATTTCATTGCTGAAACAGTTGAAGATTTGGAATGCTTTAAAGACTACTTTAAATAAAGTTGGATAAATTTTCAATAGCAAGCAAAGAAAAAATGTAGCTCCTCTTACCCTGTTAAGCAAAATCAAGCAAAGCAAAGGATGATCTAACTGATTCCTTATTGATCTAAATGCTTGATATAAATATGAGTGAGTTGTAATTGTAATTGTAATTGTGATTGTGCCATGTTGTTTTTTTGTATAAGGTTGAACAGATGGCTGTGGATCCTACCTCTTGGAAAGACTGTCTGTCAGATATGGGCATAATTCCTAAGATTACTAAGCAATCCCTATCCTTAAGTACTATATTTCAACCAAGATGAGATGCTGCTAACATTTATTTCTTATAAATCTCAAGTTAAAGGGCTGTGGTGGCACAGTGGTTAGAATGCAGTATTGCAGGCTAATTCTGCTGACCTGCCAATTGCCAGCAGTTTGGCAGTTCGATCCTCACCAGCTCAAGGTTGGCTCAGCCTTCCATCCTTTCGAGGTTGGTAAAATGAGGACCCAGATTGTTGGGGGCAATATGCTGACTATGTAAACCGTTTAGAGAGAGGACTGTAAAGCATTGTGAAGCGGTACATAAGTCTAAGTGCTATCGCTATTGCTAAAGGGTGTCTTTTTTTATTCATAAGTTTTATTCTAGATTCTGGTTGGTTTCTCTTACCAGTTTCTATGTATGTGTAATGTGTGCATGTGCATTCAGTAAGTTTTTCTTTAATGATTGTCAACTGGAAGAAAGGGATTAACAACACAGGGGAAAAAAACCTACACATATAAATGTGATTTTACTTTTACTGAAAGAAGAGGTTTACATCTCAACCCTTGAGAAAAGCTTTAGTGATCAAAAATAAACCTTTTAAAATGTTACTTTGAAAAACGTTATTATAATTTAAAATAAACACTTAAATGTTTTCTTGCAAGTTGTGTGATAAAGAAGAACACAGGTTTAGTATTGTTGGCTATGTTTTAATTATTTGGATGAAAGGATACATGTTTTGAAAGCAAGTGCATAAGTTGAATTTATAATATATATTATATATATTAATATCTATTTCTCTCTTTTTCTCTCTAGATGGGAAAGAAGAAATTTACTGGATTAGAAATCTCCCTGATCACTTTCTTCCTTTTGCTACTCATTGTAACCATCACTTTGATTGCACTTCTAGCAACAGGTTATTCTGGTTTTAAAGGTAATAGTTCACAATTCCTTGCCTTATAGCCAGAAGAATGCTTCAATTGGTACACAAGATCTTTTTAAATAATACTTAAATATTTCCCACATGATTTTCAGATAGGTGTGGACATCTAATCATGCCTTAGGGTGAGCCTCTGTGTTTCTTCTGCCTTTGATCATTTACCATTTTGAAATATGAAACCCATTGGAATTAGAGTAGGGTAGGTATATTGGGGTTAAAAATTCAAAACAGAAGCCATCAAAATTCTCCCCAAGTCCCAGTCTCATCCAGGCATGATGCAATTCCATCCATTTCATGAACTCCTCCCAAGAATTAAATGGAGTCCATCAAAAGTGGTCTTGTCCATTCTAAATCATAAAAAAAGAATATTTCCCTACTTACACCTATCCAAGATACACATATCCCCACAGATATTCTTTTTTCCCCCTGCTATGTTCCCATATGGTTGTCTTACCTGGTTTTCAATCTGTATCTAAGACAGCCTAAAATAGTGTTTTCCTTGTTAAGTAACTAATAAGCTATGGCAATTTTTCCATCAATACAATCTGACACACTTTCTGACCATTTTGCAATGGCGTTACCTAGAGGGTTGGATCAGCTTGGCAGCTATTAACCAATTTAAGCTGACTTTAGGTATCCTATAACCTTCTAGTTCTTGGGTACTGCCTCTGGTCATTATATTCTGAGCAATAGAAGAATCCAGGTACTTCAAAGTAGATTATCTAACAGTAAATATCAACCAAGTCATTAGCTGATCCTCAACTAAAGAACATGAATAGTAGCTGATCAGAGGGGGTGAAGGGGATTATGCAGGAAAACAAGAGCGTGATTTTCTTTGCCCCAGCTGCCCAGCATCTCATGGTGCATCTCCACCCACACATGGTATTCATCAGCTGTTATTCAGAGGTTATGTTTTTTTAAACAACAACAACAACAACATAGGTTTATTAGCTTTTTAGAAAAACAGCCCAAACCACAGTCGATGGCAGAAGGACTGAATAGTAAAGCAATGGAGATAGAGCCAGCTCATGCAATCATCCCACAACTTGGTTGCCAGCTGTTGTACAAGATGCATTTGAATGCGATTTGAATGTCCTTTTGAATGGTCTTGCAGAAGACCCTGAACCTGGTATTCCAAAGACTATGGGATTAGCACTCCTCTGGAACAGCAATAAACCCATGTTCAGAATCACCCCAAACAGAGGCTGAGAAACCAAACGTTGCCCCCTGCAACTGTATAGATCATCAGGTATATTTGCTCCGATAGCTATTTGGTCTGATCCTACTCAGGTGCACAGATCTGATAGGTAAAGTCTTTCTTCTTCATCTGTTGCTTTTCCAAACTTGGTCTCTAGACTGGGTGCAGAGGTGGGTGAATAGGTGGAAGGAGTTTTAAAAACTGGTTAAGCTTGTGAGTCCAGTCATCCATCAAACCATTGACATTATAGCAGTGCTGTATTGATGGATCTGTTTCCCAACAACTGATGACAGTGAAAATGGAAGGGTGGGGGAGGCTGTCTTCCCTGCATAGGAAATGAGGACATCTTTGACAGCTAGCCAGAATAGAAACCACATTAACTGGAGATGAGCCCTTAGATGCAGTTTAGTTGTTAATACCCTTGTATAAAACTTTTTTTTTTTTTTTAAAAAAAAGGAGGGCAGGGCATTTGCCAAAAGGAATGTAATGCTTAGTTACTATTTACATGTTTATTCTTATAACTTTCTTAATAGTATAGAATACATAAGATTATATTCGTGTAATTAACCAAAGGAACTATTGAGAGTTAAACAATATATCCGAAGCTCTCAGGAAGTTGAAATAAATAACTCAGTTATTGCTTGGTCATTGGTCCATACAAAGAGTGTCACATACAGATAAAAAGGATAAATCAACAGTGTGCATCCATTGGGCACAGGGACTCATTTAAAATAAAAGAATAACACCAAGTAATATACTGTCATTGTGGCAATTTTTAGTATGGGTTAAATATCAGCTCTACATTTGTAATTTTATTGTGATAACATTTAAAAAGCTCACATCTCATTTAGTTATTATTCTTTCCTAGCCACATACATATGTATATACATACAATACACTATATATAACATTGAGGGTGTGTGTGCATATATATATTCTCTCTCTCTCTTTACACACACACACACACACACACATATATCCTCACAAACACACATTCATATATGTGATGACAAACTCACAATTTTTTTAAATACTTATGATTAATTATTTTGCAAAAACTGGTAATCTGGTTCACTGCATGTTTTAGACAAATTGCTTAAATGCAAGTCATTTGTTTCAACTATGCAGTGAAACAGTTGCTAGTCTCTGCAAAAATAATGTATCATGGTAGAATAAACAGATTATGACAAAATGCTCCCTAGATGAAAGTACATACAAAATACTCTGGGACAGAAGCAAGTTATTTATTTGTATAATTGCTTTAAAATGGGTAAAATTATGCGGACATGTGCTTATACTAACAGAATATGTAGTCTTCAGAATAACATTATTGCATTTTATTGAGCAGAAAAAAAGAAATATATATTAAACACTAGTAACATTAATTTATATTATATCATTTATTTATAACATTTATTTAAACTATTTATTTCCAAAAAATGTAATCAATAAAACAATATATTAACTCATGTTTTCTGTGCAATGTATATTATGTAATTGAAAATAGCCTGTAAGTGTAAGAAGTAGAATGTTTTAAAAATAGGCACAATACAGTTATCAATAGAGTGATGTCATTTATTTATTTATTGTAATGGTACTGAGGTCAAAGGCTGACGTAATGACAGGCTGTAGGAGTAGTTGAAAACTTGTTTGGTGTAGTAATTAAAGGCACCAGATAGAAACCAGAAGACTGAATTCCTCTCCTGCCTTAGATACAAAACTGGGTGAATTTGGGCCTGTAACTCTCAGCCCTAGAAAGGAAGCAATGTCCAGCCACTTCTGAAATCTTGCCAAGAGAACTTCAGGCACTAGTCCAGCTAGTCACTGGGAGTTAATACTGACTGGAAGGCCAAATGAAAAAGTAACTTGTATTTGTATGTTGGTATGGGCTCAGGAGTTATTGAGGCCAGAGAGAATGTTGGAGTTGCAAGTTTATGTGGCAGAAATTGGACTGAGAGTTAAACATTGACTGGAATGGGAAGAATGCCTTTCTGGACTATATGTGTCCAGCTGCATGTAGTATTAGACTGCAGATGGTCAACTGTTAAAGACTCTTGCAGTAGGTTGCTCTCACTAGTAGAATTAAATATGGTTCTTGTCAGGATGGACGTGGTGTTTTATATATGGTCAGGTTCATTTTTCATCAGAAGAAAAAGTGGCCTGTGGCTGCTTTGCCTTTGGTATGTTGGAGCCACTTGCACCCAGGTTGCAAGTGGCCCCAACCCTGTTGGTCTTTTGTAGACTATGAAGATCTGGCTTTTCTCTGGGGCATCAGGTCAGGGTGGTGAATGGAATGGCTTTAATACTGAATGATTCTGGGCTGGGTCTTTTGGGGAGGCTGATTTTGTTTTAAAGGTACGTAAACTGCTCAGAGTTGAAATTTGAGAGTTGGATTGCTATCTTAATGGAAATAAACCAAAGAAGCAAACAAGCTCTAGCAGCATTTAGTCTGCAATCCGGAACTAATTTAAGTATCAGTCACTCAATGTACTGGACTTAATTCAGACTTAGTGTTAGTAATTCAAATATTCTGCAGAATAAGGCATGGAGATTCATAGATAGAAAAGAAGGTAGCATCAACCTATTTGATTCTCTTCTAGAAATTAAATGTATTTTCTGTCTGATATCTGCATATATTGATACATGCACGCTCTCTGAATGTATTATCACAATTCTAATAAGGATCTGAATATCATAGTCAAAGTAGGGTTTGTTTTTGACATTGCCTGAATTTTGTTAAAATGAATAATTGAAATGAACAATATTTTTGCCACAGCATAGTGAGGATTGGTCAGATTTGTTAACTAACAAAATACTTGAGTGTTGCATTTGCATTGCCTATTTATTTCTATTATGTTGATGTTATTATTATTCTCTGGCTGATATAATAAATTGATTTATTTCTAGCCTTTTCACCTACTTGTCCAGTTATACCTCTTCCTGAAAGAATAGACTGCATCCCAGATCAAGTGGCAACAAAGGTAAGAAGTGCATACAAGTGAAATAATAATAATAACTTAATGGTTAAGAATTATTAAATTATTAAATTTCCACCAATCTTAAGCTGAGTAGGGGTACTCCTCAATTTACAACAGTTCATTTAGTGACCATTCAAAGTTACAATAGAACTGAAAAAAAGTCATTTATGACCATTTTTCACCCTTGTGACTGTTGCAGCATCCCTATACCATGTGATCAAAAATCAGATGCTTGGCAACTGACTTACATTTATGATGGTTGCAGGGTCCCTGGGTCATGTGATCACCTTTTACAACCTTCTGACAAGCAAAGTCAATGGGAAAGCCAGATTCACTTAACAACCATGTGATTAACTGAACAACTGCAGTGATGCACTAAACAACTATGGCAAGAAAGGTCGCAAAACCCAACAACTGTCTCACTTAGCAAAACAAAATTGGGACCAATTATGGTCGTAAGTCGAGGACTACCTGTATAACTGTAGATTACCTCCAAATAATAATTGGACAGCAAAATAGAAGAGAAAGAGATGGAGAAAATCAGAAAATAGAAAGGCCTGCAAAGAGAAGTCAAATGACTATGCTAAAAGAAACCACAGGTAGTACCAATAGTAGTAGGTGACTTGGGTGCAATCCCGAAACATCTGAAGCACCATTTGAACACCATCGTGATTGACAAAAAAAACCATCCATCAATTGCAAAAGGCAATTTTATTTGGATCTGTATTGATACTTTAATACCATCCAAGAACAATATCTGCTTATGCCAGGTCCTTGGGAAGAATTCAATAGATGTATAAAAATGCCAAACTTCTGGCTAATCAGAGCTTCTTTTTAAACAAGAGTTGCTGAAAATATAAATTTAAGAAGTTTGGGGTGATATTTTTTATAAAGGAAAATTTGCTCCCTTTCCTTCCCTTTCCTCTCTTTCCTCCTATGTAAAGCAATCCTAAGAAAATACTGTAGTTTGCAAGGGTACAAAGTGGTTAAGAAAGGGGGGGGGAAATCCATGACTAATCTTGAGATAAATTTGTGCTATTGTTCAAGTCAGAGTAAAAGTTTTATGTTTATATTGTTCATTGGTATCATTTTGGTTAATGAAAAATATTTATTTCCCACACTGGTGAAGATTACATTTTTAAAGGGAATATTTGCAAAGGGTTGGAACAGTCAATGGAATTGATCATGCTAATTGAAAAAAGCTTGGCAGCCCTACTTATTTCTTTATGCACGCATACAATTACTTCTAAAGGCTCAGGAAGGTTTACAAATGTCATGTTGTTTAAACCATAACATGTGTCATGATTTAGTAAGCTAACAGACTGAGTTATTTGTTGGCACTCAAGTAGAGCATTCATGTAACTTTTTTTGCCTTCACCAATATGCCTCCCCATTCTTCCCAAGTTAATAAGCTTATGCAGAGGAGTTTGAAATGCTGTAGGAGAATTTTAAGAAAAATTAGAAGAAAACAGGAAAAAATGTGTGGCAACAGAGGGAAAGAGGCAGCAGGAAAGAAAAGTTGAAGAAGAAATCATTATCATTGCCAGTATTGTCATCATTTTGTAGGTGGAAAAAGTTGGAACTGCCATCTTATGGGCCACCACAAAAATGCTTTAGGATTGCATGGAGAGGAGGGGTGTTTGGGTAAACCCCAACAATTATCAGAGATGGGGAAGCCAATTATACACTTTTTTTTTCATGAATACCCTGATGCAGTTTAATAAAGACTGAATACAAATGAAGGCAAATATATGTGTCCCAGGGTAATGTTGCAAGATCCAATCTAGGTCAGTTACCAGGACCAGAGATTTAGTCTTCTGAGCTTTTGGACTCGTGCTGGAGCCCATCCTCAGAAAACTTCTCTCTACCAGAATATGTGCTTTGGGCTATTCTATGCTTTGTATTTATGTGGTGCCTTCCTTATGTGGTTGACTGATGTGTTGATGGCCGATGATTGGCTGTTGTTTCCTTGTGCTATTGTTTCCTGTGCTTCCAAATCCTTGGCACCTAAGTACTTGATAAGCTGGTGGTAAATCAGCACTCCTGTTGACCAACAAAAGGCTTGTTTCTCAGGCTTCAATCATTTCCCTGACTATCTTTGTACCTGCACTGCCAACAATCTTAGTAGCTGTGAAATTGAATGTATGACCTTGTTCATTGCAGTGTGAGGCTACCGATTAGTTTGTGTCTCCTTGTTTGACTGCTCAGACTTTGAACACAATTTTTTTACCTATTATTATATGCTACTTATTAAATAGACAGAAGGGAATCTTCCTCTACATAGCTGTAAAATAAATTATTTACTTGTTTCAGTAAACCATCACTAAGGTTAATAGCAGCTTGTCAGCTCTTGATCATGCAAGTTTATTTAAGCAAAAGTTTCAGAATCCTTCATGGCCTTTAATACATTGGAAGAACCTGTGGTGGAGGAAATTAGTTTATCGTGATATTGAAATGCAGCCAGTGTTACAGAACTTTGGATCAATAGACTGCATGACAAAAATCTTATTTTGAAAGTCATTACTTTCTTTTCATTAAAAACAAGCTGTTTCATTGAAAGAAGTCAAGAACGTAAGTTTAACTCTCATGTCAGCTTCAGCACTATGTAATTTAATACTTATACATAAATACCTGAATAGGATAGTTTTCACATACCAGGAAATAACCAGTTTGTACAGTTTAAGCCACTAGAAAGCCATCGAGTTCACTTAGCTAGAGTAATCTTGTTCGGTAATGATACTCTCTCGGAAGGTGCCTGTAAGGAATAGATGATAGTACATGCTGTTGGTTTTTAGATGGTTCCCTATATATTCAAAGTTGTCTTTTTAGAAGGGGAAAAGCTTTTTCCATATGTAAGATGAATCTAATAGGCAGAAACCAACAGTGCATAGTCCACATGGAAATATTGTATTTAAAACCACCTGCCAATCTTAACAGAGAAACAGCCCAATGACTGTTGATTCAAAAGGTTAGGAGAGTAGGATAAGAGGATTCTTGGGTTCCCAGAACACAAAGAGTACATCTGTCTGTTTGTCCATCCATCTATCATCTTTCTCTCTCTTTTATCTATCATCTGTCTGTCTGTCTGTCTGTCTGTCTATCTGTCTGTCTGTCTGTCTGTCTGTCTGTCTGTCTGTCATCTATCTAATATCTGATATCAAGTAACTTGCAATATTGACCAGTAGAGATTTTACTGTTGCCAGGATTTAATTTTTGGAGAGAAAATATTTATAGCTGTTCCTGGCCTCAGCCTGTGGTTCCAGTGATGGTAGGAGTATGTGGGGCTGTGACTCCTAAGCTGGGACAGTGGTTCCAACAGATCTGAGGGACAATATCAGAGCTCTCTGTCCAGAAGAGTGCAATGCTAGGAACAGCCAAGATACTGTGCGGAAATCTCAAACTCCCAGGCCTGAGATTGGGAAAGACACATACCACCCGTAGGTTGAAAAGATATTTTTTTATAATAGTGATGACAGTTATTATTTAATGTGGTAATTTGGAACACCAAAAGATTTGTTCATCAAAATGTTAGCACCTGTTTTTTCCCCATGAAGTGGCCTTCCCTTCTGAAAATGAAATACTTTTCACATAACCACTTCCTACACACTTTTTTTTTTTTTTTTAGAAATTGGGTAGTGTATGTATATGTATGTGGGGGAGACTATTTGCTGCTTAGGCTTGATACTCTGATTCAGTCAAATGTGTCAAAAGGGAATGGGGAAGTCTATTCAGTTGCTAATTTGATTGTGTATAATAGTCCACATTTAGTCACGCCTAACTGCATGTGATTCCTCTTGGACTATATTTGACACTGAAACTCCAAGTAGAGAATACTAAACTAGTAAATCCTTATAACTCTTTTTTTATGCTTTTCAAGGGAAGACATGGGAAAACTTTCCTTGTTAAGCAGAGGTTCACATTACTAATTCAGAATTGTGATCCTGCAGTGTTATTTTGTTAACTATGGGAATCAAGTGATGGATTGGGATTGTTCAAGGTAAAACATTATTTCTTTAAAAACAAAACAAAAATAAGCAATCACAAAGTCTATATAGAGCAGGGGCCTCCAGATTTGGCAACTTTAAGACTTGTGGCCTTCAATGCCGAGAATTCCTCAGCCAGACAATTTTAACAAGCATCAAAAAGCTAAACAGGATTAGGCCTTGTTAGGATCTGGATGGGAGACCAACAGGACCAATATACAGAAGGGCAGTTTGGGAAATAAAAAATAATCCTGCAAAAAGTAAAAGATAAAGCCTTGTAACCAAGAAAATTGAATGAACAATGTAGTGGGAACAGTTGAATTCAACTTTAAAATGTAAGCTCTTTTTTTTCCTTTCTTTTAAGAGCAAATTATGGGAGCACTAACAATATACAGGTTATTTTTTAACAGTTTTTTTTTCTTAAATCCCATTAAGTAAAAAAAAAAACTTTTCCTAAAATTAGAAATAGCATAATTTAATAAATATGTGCATGTTAACTGAGGAAAGTATTAGAATTAATAAGCATATTTACAACTGAAAGAGTAGTTTTGAAGTTAGTCATGGAAAAGTTAATGTCATGTATTTAATAAAGCTACACAGAAATTTAGCTCCAAAATATTTTTTTCCCCTTCTAATCTATAATTCTTTTGTGATAAGAAATCAACTTTTCAGTGAAGAAACATTTAGATTAGTGATTAAGAACTTTTATTTAAATTCATTGTTTGTAATGTCATATAAGAGGAATCACTTAGATTCTGGGATAACATGCAAATGATGGCTGGTACTTGATTCTTGATTAATACACAACTCTCTTTAAAGATCAGTTACGAAAAAAGAGATTAGTGAATCAAAGGAATGAGTGAAGACTTCATCTTTGAATGTATTGCCAAATGCATTTTAGCAAAAACTTTTGCAGTCAATAATTTGTGTGTGTGAGTATGTGTGTGTGTGTGTGTGTATCATTCTTGTGTGGGAAGGTTGAGTACATAAATGTATATCAATGTAAATGCTAGAGGGATAAGAATTGGCTCCTGTAACTTAGAAAACCAAGATATTATTTGTAAAATACCATCAATGTCTTTCTGTTTCTGCTTAGTGATGAATGGAACCAGCCGAATTTGCTTCAGAATTAATCCTGACCCAAAGTAATTCCTTAAATGTATGAGGAATGCTAAGTATGAAAGAAGTTGTTCTGATATAATGGAAAAATGATATAGCATTCTGAACCTCTTTCTCATCTAAAATACTTAATAACTAATGTGTTACTAATTAGTTAGAAGGCCCTTTTTATTTCCCATAAAAAGTCTCTATGCTGCTTATGAAATTAATCATTTCAAGTACAGGTTTAAATTAATATTTCTTCTTTATTTCCCCAGCAAATTTAACATTTGAGTATAGATTCAAAAAATGCTGAAAAAAGGTGTTACTAAGGAGGAAATATATGCAATGGTGGCCTTTCTTCTTAATTTGTCAGTCCTTTGGGATTTGAGAGAGTTAAAATAGGAAATGGGTATTTAATACTTATTTCCAGAAAAATCTGAATGAATAATTCTTGAAAAGGTCAGATACCATCTATCTGCTTGCTCAAATTTCCCTCTATAAATCAAAGATTTATTTGGCATAGTGTAATGCCTTGGCACTCCTGAAAGATAAGTTTTGCAACATTCTGACATTGGACTAGGAGGCAGTGAAATAAAGCTTCTGGGACATGTAAAGTTGTATTCGCCATCATATAAGGACTGTTATCTATTTATACAACCTCTTGCAGCAAACATTAGAAGATGCATGGCTCACTCTGATCAGTAAATGCACACAAGTCATCAATAACATTGCACAGTTCTATATGAGAGCTAAAGTATATATTTACAGTAAATATAAGCCTCAGGTGAGATGGGCAGCAAACAAATTTAATAAAAAAATAATAATAAAGTTCTAATTCCATAGTATAAAATAATAATAATAATAAAAAAGAGGGAAAAACAGTGAATTAACTAAATACAGAACAAACAAAAATAATTACAGAAAGCAAAAATAACTCTCAGATAAAATCCAAGTTAGCTGCCCACACTCAGCCAGCTGGGACTTATAAAGTTCATTGAAATGCAACAGTCTTAACCTATTTATGGAATTGCATCAAAGGGGGGACTGTCTGTACTTGGTGGTGAGGGGAAACAGTACTCTGTAATTTTCATCCAGTTCCTATGATAAAGGTTTCTGATAAGAGTAAAGAACCATTGAAGAAGCCTCAGGTTTTTGCCATTTATAATATCAAAAGCCAATTTAAACTCTGCAGAGGGATTCTTTGTCCATGTGTACATCTTGCAATCAGATGGTATAAAATCAGGTCTTCTTTGTCTGTTCATCTGCAATGATTTCATTATCTATCCAGTCCTTGAATTTATCACAGAGGTGCCTTCTACAAAGCTTTCCCAATTAGGCTTAGGAAGCTTATGGAATAATAGTTAATTAGATCAAATGTGAGCCCTTTCTTGTGAACAGGAACAATTACAATCATATCAGTCTTCTGAAAACTATCCAGAGGAGTTAGTAAATTTGAAGAAGGCAGCCAGAATTGGAATACACTAGTCAGCATTATTCTTTATCATTTCTGCAGGAGTACAATTTGCAGCCAATGGCTTTGCCACTCTTCAGCTGGCCTGTCAGCCTTTCACCTTCTGAGTTGTAATTGGAAAACATCTTTGGAACATCTCCTTTGGTGGTGAATTTCCAAGTCATGACTCTGTTTAGACTAGCTATTGGGATTAATATCCACTGTTGTAATGTGTGGTGAAGATATTACTTAAGCTGCATCATTAAAGTAGTTTGTGTAGTTGTACACATTCTCCACCTCAAAATGATATCCCCATTGTATGAAAGGAATAGGATCTATTCCTGTTTTGGTCCAGTTATTGGAAGAAAGTGAATTTCCATATTTCCTTTTACTAAAGGTTTGTCAGGCTTTTGGCAGCTGACTGAACTGAATGTATTTTTCCCCCCAGTTCTCAGAGTTCCCTTTAAAAGGTGTATTAAGTTTGGAAGAGTAGCAGCACACATTTTCCAGCAAGTAAATTAATTTTAAATTTAGAATTAATCCCCAAGTATATTAAGACAGAGACTTTCTAAGTCATTTTTCCACAGCCCTAAGTAGGAAAGGAAGTTCTTTTTACCGATAACAGATAAGTTAGCTACTATTGCTTATGTAACAGTTGCTTGAATGTTTGTAAGTCTGAAAACCAACTCTTACTGGTAATTTGGACCACTATAAGTACAAATATGTCTGCAAAAGAAATCCAATATATGAAAATTATAAATCCACTTAAAAAGTCAGTTATAGTTGATTTCAAACTGTGCAGCTTGCTTGTCATTAATGATTACACACATGCTATTGTCGAAAAATTAATCTGGAGTTTATTTTGATGGTCACAGTTCTGATTTGCTTTTAATGCTGATGATACAGGATCTGTGTGTACTCCGTGGCTGTTGCTGGGATCCTCAGAATGAAACACATGTACCTTGGTGCTACTTTTCAAAAAACCATGGGTACCAAGTTCAAGGAAGCATATCAGATACAAATTCAGGTAAGCAGAAGAAGCCTAATCTCCAGACTGATTAAATATTTATAGGCACAAAACATGCGCAGGTCATGATAATAAGGCAATAAATATAAAATCTAATATAAAAGTATTTTCAGCATATGGGTAAACTTAATGCTTAATCTCTTTCTTACTAATAATCTTAAAATCGGATAGATCAAGTATCTTTTTCATGTCTGCACCAATTAATATGGGAAAGAGAAACAGCCATTCCTAAATTCTTAAACATTCTGAGTTAGGAGGCTAAGTTAGCATGTTTGTTAATAACCTTTTGCTAGTTAATAAGAAGTTGGGGTTTGTAGTTATTTTAGCTAGGAGGTAGAGTTAAAATTGAGGAATCGTTTTCTACTATTTTTGTCACTTCTAAATATAAAATGAATACATATAAAAAATAAATTATTTCCCCAGTATTTTATTATGCATTGTTTGTTTACTATGACTTCATCTTGCACCATAAAGAAATAAATAAAACTAATTGTTAATTGAGTGCCATAAAATGGGATATTAATGATTCATATGGATCTGAGAATCCACAAGTTGTAACAGAACTAGGAAAGTATCTGAGAATGTTTCCAGGACTTAAGAAGATCTTCCTTTTGCTTCATGTACAGATCCAATGTTTTTTAGAACACTACAGATTAAGCAAAAAAAAAAATATTGAAACCTGGTCCATTAGCAAACTGAAGTCAATGCAGTTCGTTTAATCCTTGTAAATTTATCAATGACTAAATGCAATGCAGAAAATTCCTATAGCATTTTTCAGGAGCAGCAGCTTCCATGCAATGGAGAAATGCAGTATAGAGGCTTCCAGAATGAAATGAATCAACTAAAAGGGCTGCATAATACAGAGACAGGTTCAAAGCCTGTTTTGCTCTATAATTCATTTGCTGATTTTGTCATAGAGGTTCACCCTATTCAACTTCCTTTATTTGATTGTTACATAAAAAAAAACAGAAGCTGGATTGAAAAATGCTTCAGATATGTTGAACACAGATTTAATCTAAGGTTCAGAGTGGACAGAACGGTTTATCAATAAACTACATGTCCTATTCTTTTACTTTCCTTTGTCCTAGAAGAGGAGTACTTAGTAGACCACAGATTACTACTGTTATTGTCAATACTGGAAGTAACACCCTTCCTTCCCTTGCTTCTTAGGATTTGAAGCTACTTTAGTAAGACTACCTTCTCCGTCCCTGTTTGGAAGTGATATTGAAAAGATTCGGCTCATTGCGGAATACCAAACAGCAAACCGATTTCATTTTAAGGTTAGAATGTTTTTTTTAAATGAAATATGTTCAACCAGAAGATCATGGGATGTGAGTGGGTGGCAACTAAACCTATTATGAATCCCTAATAGGGAATGAAGAGATGAATGAATGACAAGCTGATGCCATAATGTATCATTGGGCTAAAGATCACTGTGCAGAAATTGCAGGCAAATGTCCTATTTTCAGTCTGTACAATGTTATCATTTTTTCTAGATATTCTAGATCTGGATTGTAAAACTCCAGATGTCCATTAGATAACAGCAAAGAGATATAGAAAGCAATAAATCTTTGCTAGCATATGGTGAACATCTGGAATTTTGCAGCTCAGATCTATTCTGTATCTTCAAAAATAAAAATAAAATATTCATTTGAAAGGGTATGTTGTCCAATTATAGAATATTGTATCTAAAACAAAACCAATCGTAAGATTTATCATCTTAAAGTAAAATGTTCTGCATCTTAAGGCAAATGAGTATAAGCATACAATGTCCTATTTCATATTTATTTAGGAACAAGATACTTAAAATATATATTGAAAGGTACTTTCTACAAAAATATATTCCAGGAAAAACTGCCTTAAGTTCAGCATTCTCATGTTAGTTCATAGCCAATATGAAATTTTTCAGGACATTTCAGATATTCACTGAGAAACCCATCTGTCTGGTTTGCCAGATTTAATTCTATTAGTAAAAAGCAGGTATGAAGCTTTATAAACTTTTGAATTGAATGCCTGTGATGATGTAGCAATAGCAATAGCACTTAGACTTATATAACACCTCATAGTGCTTTACAGCATCTCTGGGCGGTTTACAATGTCAGCATTTTGCCCTCAACAATCTGGGTCCTTGTTTTACCAACCTCGGAAGGATGGAAGGCTGAGTCAACCTTGACCTCTGTCAGGATCGAACTCCTAGCTGTGGGCATAGTTTGCCTGCAATACTGCATTCTAACCCCTGCACCATTGGGGCTCAGTGTAGGATTTGGTACATAGAAAATGAAGTATTTCAAACATGGTCCGCAATTATGAAAACCGTTTTTAACATACTTTAAAGGTTACTGAAAGACATTGCTTTGAATTGCTGTTAACAGGATGATAAAACAACTAAAAAGATGGTTTTGATTTTTGGGAACAGAGAATGCTTAGTCAGTCTAGAAATCTGCAGCTGTAGAGATTTCTCTAACAAATATCACCTTTTACAGTACAAGAGACTGTAGAGATCAGAGCACAAATACATTGAAGCACAACTTTTGATATCAGAAACCGAAGCTTAAAGGGGTGGAGTTACAAGCCTTCTTTATGGTCTTATACAAATCATATTTTATTTGATTGGTTACAATAGTGTGCATTTTATTGTCCATAGACAACACCTCAATCTAATCAATTATGGGAATTCTATAGCTTTATTGAGTAGTTGGATTGATTAATACTTAAAACAAATAATAGGAGATGTGGAAGATGAAGCAATACATCCTTTATATTCATCCCTTACATTTGAAAGAAGGGCCCTAGAATTTGTCTAAAGCTTTTACCTATCATATTAGTGCTTGCTATATTATCTACATCTGAGGACGCTTAAAGCATAGGTGCTTTCTGGCATCTTATTTGGACCAAAAAATATAAGTGGGTTGGGGTTTGATGTTGGATCCTTATTTTTTATTACAAGACTAATATAATTAATTGCATTTATTAAATCTGACCCAGGTTTCACCAATTAAGAATCTTTAAGATGAGGGAAAGTTGTGCATTCACAATGTCAAAATTTATTTTATTTTAAACTTTATGTTGCTGGTTGGTTTTAACAGATTACAGATCCTGCCAACAAAGATAGATATGAAGTCCCACATGAAAACATTCAACCTTTTCAGGGATCTAAAGCAACCAATTTAATGTATCGAATAGAAGTCAAGGAAAATCCTTTTGGAATCAGTGTGATCAGGAATAGCAATAATAAAGTCCTGTAAGTTATCTTTCTGGTTTTTTTTTTATAGGTAACCCACAGTTCATAATTGTTCAACCACTTCCCCACCCTAAGATTAATTATATAGCAATTCTCAAATCTCAGGCTCCTTTTACGTTCTTAAAAATGATTGAGAATCTCAACAACTTTGGTTTATGTGGGATACATCTGTCAATATTTACTGTATTATAAATTTACATTCAGGGATTATTTTTATCTGAAAGGGTCTCAGGAACTCTCAAAGGTACCCAGACTACACTTTGAGAACTGTTACTAATATATTGGCAATTAATTTTCAAACACTTTTTTAAAAAAAATGCAGTAAATGCAGTTATTTGAACTGCACACATCTGTAATAGAAAACATCTCATAGACCATAAGATGCTTGCATGTTCAACAGGGTCCTAAGAAAAGACTCTAAATCAGAAAAACTTTTTGCACTTTTCATACCAGATTTTGTTATCTGTAGCTCTGTTGTTCAACATGAAATGTAACTGCATTCAGTAGCATATTCATTGTTGCTACACACTTAGGCAAGAATCAGAAATAATCATCCTTCTGGGAAGTTTGACTGCCATCATTTATTTATGTAATGTCCTTAGCACAATATTGAAATGGGATAATTAAAACAATACATCAGCAGCAGTCAAGAAAGTGAGCAATGCCTGTTAAGGAATAAAGACCTATTATCTATTCTTCCAAATGTTTCCGGTGTCCTGTAGTGTCCTGACTTGGTGACTATAGCTCTTTCTGGTGACCCAATTTTGAGCTTTTATGTCACTATAGACAAATGCTGGTCTTTTGCTTAGCCTTTTTTTTTTCTTCACAAGGAATGCTTAGTATGAATACAGTGTGAATTGACTGCATTTTTTAAAAAAAAGTCCAGTTTATGAAAAGCATAATACCTTTGATAATTCAAACAGCTTCAACACCAGTATAGGACCTCTCATATATGCGGACCAGTTTTTGCAGCTTTCCATTAGAGTGCCTAGCTGGAATGTTTATGGCGTAGGAGAACATGTGCATAGACAATATCGGCATGATTTTAACTGGAAAACATGGCCTATCTTTACCCGGGATGCTTTTCCTAATGGGGTAAGTGTCTTCTTCTGATTCTGCATATGGTTTGGTGTTGGACTCTAAAGCATTAAAATAAATGAAAATGTAATAGATTCTGTATCAATGAAATGATAATACATATTTTTGAATTGAGATTCCATTTTTCACAAGAAGTGTGATTCTGACATTGCTGTGAATAAAATGATAGGACAGCATTACATGATATTTAAAATTCAGGCAGGGCATAAAGGAGAACCACAAAGGAAGAAAGCACAGCCCGCTTGTTAGAAATACAGGTAATCCTCAAATTATGACCACAATTGAGCCCAACATTTCTTTTGCTAAGCAAGATAATTGTGAATTTTGCCCCCTTTCATGATTTTTCTTGCCTAGTTGTTAAGTGCAGTTGTTATGTTAGTAACATGGTTGTTAAGTGAATCTGTCTTCCCCATTGAGTTTGCTTGTCAGAAGGTCACAAAAGGTGACCTGGGACACTGCAATTGTCATAAACACATGTCAGTTGTCAAACGTCCAATTTTGTTCACATGAATATGGAGATGCTGCAACAGTGTAAAAAAAAGTTGTATTTTTTCGGTGGCATTGTAACTTTCAATGGTCACTAAATGAATAGTTTTAAATTGAGGACTATCTGTATCCCAATGACTTCTCTTATATTGTAACGTTTTTTGCAATCCCTTTTTTCCCTTTCTGTATAGAACCGGTGGTGGTGGTGGCGTGCAGTAGAAAGGGGAGGAGGAGGAGGAGGAGGAGGAGGAGGAGGAGGAGGAGGAGAGGAGGAGTTATAAGGATATAGTTCTAGGTTCTGTCCCAGATTTTTTCAAATTTGGATAAAGACAAATATTGTGTATTTTAATTTTCTTTTACTTTCTTACTTTGCAATCTGGTCTTCAAAAAGAGTTTTTCCAATAGAGCTTGTAGCACATTAAATCAAATAACACCTCCCCCTCTCCCAGAATAAGTAAAAATAATACAGATATATATATATATATATATATATATATATATATATATATATATATAAGAAGCAAATTAACAATACATACTTGAAAACACTGAATGTCATTATCTGTGGTCTAAATTCAAGGACATATGCTGTATGGTTCTTCACTCAAATTAAAGGCCATTTCAGCACTTAGGACTTCAGTATTCATATATTGTTGTTATTTCCTTCAAAGGATATGAGCAACCTGTACGGTGCTCAGACTTTCTTCTTATGCCTGGAAGATAAAAGTGGACATTCATTTGGAGTATTCCTTATGAACAGCAATGCCATGGGTAAGGAAATGATTTATGATTTTGATAAAAATCATATGGCTTTCTTAATAATTTTCTACACATGCATTTATATGATAAATGCACAAGAGGTAATCAGCAGGTATGTCTTATACTATACATTTTTCATCTAATACATTTATTCTGAGAAAGTTGTATTCCAATTACATTGTTCTAACTAACAATAGTGAGAATCTAATTGTGTAACAGTGTGATCCTATCTATTCAAAATTAAATCCTTAATCTTGGTGAGGCAATGTCATGGTAGGTTAGCAAATATAGGATTACTGCTTTTCCTTCTCAAATCACACTAGGTCCATTTGTAAGCATTCTACCAAGGCAGCATAAATATTTATGAGGAATTCCATATTGTTTCTATGTTGTTTTTCTTCCAGATGTGTTTCTATGCAGCTCTACTGAAAAGTGTTTTCAGTGAAGTTTTACAGTTAAATAATGTTCTCTAAAGTAATTTTTATAGACGTTAAAAGTTAATTGACCTATGTCTATATGGTTAAATTGGAATCCTCAACATACAGTAATTTCCATCTTTAAATCACTCAGTCTCCCTAAACATTCAATCTTTATGAGATTCTCAAGGAGCAATTAAGAATAGTTTTGGACTGCTGTTTAATAGGTTTTAGAGATTATAGATCAAAGATTATTATAGCCACACAAAGTCAACTGGAAGGTATAATAGATTTAAATAAATAAATATAAATAATAGTTGATTAACCAAGATCAATGTGGTTTCAGGCTTTGGCCTAATAGGAGAGAAAAAACTTCTTGGAGTGAGAAATGTAAATCTATTTTAATTTATGAAGAAGCTGAACCTTATGTGCTAGGTATAAATTATAAAATTCTATTGAGGATAAATATAGCTATAATGGATAACTGTTCCTAGTAACTCAAATAATTCTTATCAAAATCTCAGCTCATTTATTGAAATGCCATTCTCTATATTAAAACAACTATTATCAGGATCAATATTTCTATTAGCAATATGTTGCATAATGGAAATGTAATGTATGCAATTATTATATTGAGGATTCAGGCCTGCAGTCAGACTATAAGTTGCTACAGAAGAAGAAAAAATCCTATCTGATTATTTTAAAACAGTTAAAAATGTAGAGGAAGATAAGAAAAACGTAGTAGGAGGGTTAGCTAACCTGGCAACAGGTTTGACAAGAATCACTATTTTCCAACTAAAAGAAAGCAAGCTAAAGATCTATATGAAAAATTTCAAAATCCACAGCAGAGTAATAACTTTTATAAGATGTCATCATCCACACGGACAATTCTAGCAAAACTTTTCAGTTTTTAATAACATCTGTAGATTTGTACTACCTTGAAGAGATCTAGAAATCTTGGCTTAGTGCAAAATTTGTTAGACCGTTAGAAGTACATTGGGATTCTTCTTACAACTGAGAATTCCAATGGAAAACTGAAATATGCAAAAACTTTGAAAGGCACATCCTGGAAGATTCCTATTCATTCATATATTAAAGTTCCACAATAATTTAGGAGTAAAAATAAAGACAATATTCTTATATTTAAGTCTCAATTAATTTTAAGAATTTCTCCTGACAGATTTTGCTCTTCAACCTGCTCCTGCTGTAACATACAGAACAATTGGTGGAATTTTAGATTTCTACGTCTTCTTAGGAAATACTCCAGAGCAAGTAGTCCAAGAATATCTATTGGTATGTTTTCCTATAATGTTTCTACTTGGTCCTTGATGATCTGTCATCTCATTATTTTAGCAGACTTGTATAAGACTATTATTAATGGTAAACTGCTACTACTTTTGCAACTTTCAGTAGCAATATGTATCATGGATCTTAGAGAATAGGATAGGATAGGATAGGATAGGATAGGATAGGATAGGATAGGATAGGATAGGATAGGATAGGATAGGACAGCACAGCACAGCACAGCACAGAATAGAATTATTTATTGGCCAAATGTGATCAGACACACAAAGAATTTGTCTCTGGTGCATAGGTTCACAGTGTACATATAAACAAGTAACAGGTCACAGGTCATAAATCACAATTACAGTCTTTTATCATAAGTTACAAACAACAATTGATAAATCATAAGAATCAAACAGGAGAAGATAGTAGGAAAGAAGAGAAGTTGAGAAATGAGACAGAGTTGTGGGAATTAAGTGTTCAGCAGAGTGATAGCATGGAGGAAAAAAACCATCTTTATGTCTGGTTGTTTTGGTATGTAATGCTCTATAGCAGCGTCCTTAGGGGAGAAGTTGAAATAGATTATGTCCAGGATGTGAAAGGTATGTAGATATTTTCTCATCCCTCTTTCTGGTTCTTGCAGTACACAGATCCTCAATGGAAGGCAGGCTGATTGTGATTGTTTTTTCTGCAGTCCTAACTTTCTGTTGAAGTCTGTATCTGTCCTGTTTGGTTGCTGTGCCAAACCAGACAGATATCGAGGTACAAATGACAGACTCAATAATTCTTCTGTAGAACTGTATCAGCAGATCCTTGGGCAATCTGAGGCAATATTATTTATTGCACCTATTATTTCTTGCCAAAATGATTTTGCAAATCATTTTATTCTGTGTACATTAAATGCCATCAGCTCTTCTCTTGAACTTCAAAAGGTGGGCAGAAGATGCAGTAAATAATATGTTATATAGCACTCTATTAAATTAAGATGATTTATACCTCCCTTTGCTATGTAGGTACTCCTTGACTTATGACCACAACTGAGCCCCAAATTTCCATTGCTAAGCAAGATAGTTGTTAAATAAATTTTGTCTCATTTTACAAGCTTTCTTGCAGTGATTAAGTGAATCACTGCAACTGTTACGGTTCTTAAGTAAATCTATTTTTTACATTGACTTTGCTTGTCAGAAGGTCACAAGGGGTGATCCCATGATCCTGGGGCACTGCAACCATCATAAATACATGCCAGTTGCCAAACAACTGATCATGTCACCAGGGGTGTTAATGGTGAACAATCATAAATCAATTTTTTCTGTGCCACTGTAACTTTGAACATCACTAAATAAATGGTTGTAAGTCAAGGACTACCTGTATAACAATTAATCTATAGCCTACCACTTGTACGGTAAATATTCAAAAGAATTTACATCAAAATAGCTTTTTTTTCTCTTAAGCATAACCTTTAAACAAGCCAAAATCCTGTTGAAATAAAACTCTATATGTTGTTCATCATTGTAAGAGTAGATCTGCTTTTTTCGAGAAGGGAGCACTGTTAAGTGAAAATACCATCTGTATAGTCCTTTCTGCTCTGTTTCTATCTAGTGGTTAGAGACAAATTCCAGAAGAAGAGTGAAATTGTCAGATCAGTTTATATTAAAGGATTTATAAAATATCCTTTTATACAGTCATAATATCCAAGTCACTTCAACTAAACCTAGAATCAAAGTTAATAACAATACCATAGTTAGTTGTTAGGACTAGTATTGGATGATTTGATGTACTCATTCTAGATATAACCATAACAGCCTGGAATTTAATCATAACAATCCAGCTAAGTTTAAAGGACTTTGCAGAGCATATTATAGTTATCTTTTATTGAACTAACAACAGAAAATATTCATAGACATTATTTTAGGAAAGACATACCAGATACACAAGCAGAAATGACAAAGCCCCCCCCCCCGCCCCTCCACCCCCACCCATTGTCACTGCCATATGCATATCTCTCAGAATTAGATGAAAATAATTCTGGCCTTCAAATCCTACATGTCATAAATATGTAACTCTCTGGACGTTCATCAAAATCCTTAATTAGTAGTTTTGAATTATCTGGAGGAAGATTTCTGTTGCTATTTTTGCTGCTGCTGTTCAATTTCATGCAACCCCAAAGTACTACCAAACATTGATACTGACTCATGTATTCCTAAATTCAGGCAATGAAAATACAGTAAAATCAGAATCTAAATTTCTTCTGCATTCTCGTGGCATCTTAAAACTGTGTTACATTTTTGATAGATAACTATATCAATATGAATATGACTTGTGTAGTAACATGATGGTACAGAGATTTCAGTAGTCTTCCTCTTTGCCTACATTTCAAGAAAATATTATCCTACTCTATAAACAATACAATGCAAAAGGAAATGCTCCCCTTAAATTTTGTTTTGTATTTTAATTCTAAAGTTGATAGGGCTTCCATGGATGCCTTCCTATTGGAATCTCGGTTTCCATATCTGTCGATGGAATTACACCGATCTAAATGATGTGAAAGCCGTAGTGGAAAGGAATCGTGCAGCTGGAATACCTTATGTAAGTAAAAATGTATGGGTGGAGAAGGAATGCAGTCACTGTGTGAGAATTGGGTGGCTTTATACATATGTTTAATTAATAAATCAGTACATTATTGATTGGAGGGGAAAATCAGTTATTTTGAAGACTCAAATACCATTTGACTGTGCTACTGTGTTCAGTAGAAAGATACAATTCTTGAAGGATTCATAATGTTGAAGATAGAATTTGATGGCTAGTTTCCCTTGAAGCATGAGCACAGTAAGCAAATCCATGCTCATTTAATAAATTCAGTTTTAACCAAATTAAGGTCCCATTCTTACATATGTCTAGGACTTTTGCTATTTTTATTATGAGATCTCAATTTGTTATGATATGCATAATCCACTGATAGTCTTTTATTTGTTACTCTGATGGAAAAAGAAACCATGAATTATGTGGGAAGTTTTAATGTCATTGTTTTAATTTTGTCATAATTCAGTGACATCATGCTTTGGGAAAACAAGCCAGTACAAAGACCAAGTAAGGAAAGGAAGTTTTAATCAGGGATGGATAAATTTTGGATTAGAGGGTACACTTCACTTTTTGTTTTGGTAGAAAATAGGAGGTCACAATGAATGTGTTGATTTACAAAGTGGACGGGGTTAGGATTTAATATTCTTTATTTCCTGGTTTGGGCTAGCTGGATTAAAAAAAAAAAAACTAAAATCCAAATATATTTTGTATTTGATTTTAATATTTTTTAGTGTCAAGTGCAGGAAATCAGGATTTCAGGCAGTTGATATAGGTATATTGCATGCTAAAGCACTCTACAAGAATCTGAAATACTAATATTCAAAGCAAATTAGTGGTAGATAAGAGTCAATGGAATTCAAGATGAATTGCACTTAGATCTCTTGTGGGCATGAAAGGACTCAAGACTGATAAGCTTTTGATCCCTTAGCCTGGTTATCTCCTACATTTAGGATATTTTAGGATAGTACAATCTTTATGTGCTTCCTACTTTAACACAGTGGGAAATGTTTCCTTTGTCCTTTAAAATGGGCTATGTTTTTTACTAGAAAAGACATTGGGACCACATATAATTTGGTAGTAGGTTGCCTAGTCTTGACATAACTGGTGCAATTCACACTGGCTAAATGTCTATGGAGATTCTCAGTCATCCAGGTCATAGTTATACCAAAGGTGCTTTTTCATGAGGCAACTGGACTTTCACGTTTTTTCTTTGAAGACATTTTGCTTCTCATAAAAGAAGCTTCTTCAGCTCTGACTGGATGGTGGGGAATGGAAGTATTTATACTCCTTGCAGACAGCTGGTCATTTACATTCTTTTACAGAGTTGTTGAGACCACCTGGAGATTTATCTGTGTCTTCAATGACAGGTGGCCTCAATGACTCTCTAAAAGAATGCAAATGACCAAAAAAGACCCAGAAGGAGGTCCTCCATAACAGACAAAGAAGAAAACAATAAATGAAGCAACATTGTCATTCCATATTTGCAGGAATATCAGAAAAGCTCAGGAGGATCTTCAACCAACACAACATACATGCACACTTCAAACACACAAATACACTAAGGTGGAAGGATAAAATACCCAGACACAAACTGAGCAAGGTGGTAAATGCAGTACAATGCAGGGAGCCATATGCAGATCTGTACATTGGGGAAACAAGACAACCACTTTATAAATGCATGGCACAACATAGGAAAACAAACCCACCAGGACAAGATTCAGCAGTCCATCTGCATTTAAAAGACCAAGGTCACTCTTTTAAAGACAGCAAAGTCCACATTTTGGACAGAGAGGACCGCTGGTTTGAAAGAGGGGTCAAAGAGGCCATCTATGTCAAAATTGAACAGCCTCTCTCAACAGAGGGAGAGGGATATGGCATCATCTATCTCCAGTCTACAACACAGTCCTTTCAGCAGTTCCAAGAAGGCTCCAAACACATTTGCACTACTCAGGTGACCCTGATGACACAGATAAGCCTCCAGGTTGCCTCAATGACTCTCTAAAACACGGGTCTTCAAACTTGGCCCTTTTATGACTTGTGGACTTCAACTCCCAGAATTCCTTAGCCAGCATGCCTGGCTGAGGAATTCTGGGAGTTGAAGTCCACAAGTCATAAAAGGGCCAAGTTTGAAGACCCCTGCTCTAAAAGAATGCAAATGACCAGCTGTCTGCAAGGAGTATAAATCCTTCCATTACCCACCATCTTGTCAGAACTGAAGAAGCTTCTTGGATGAGAAGTGAAATGTCTTTAAAGAAAAGCAAGAAAGTCCAGTTGCCTCATGAAAAAGCACCTCTGGGCACACTGGCTAAAGAAATTACAGTGCTTTTCCCCCACATCAGTCATTCTGAATCTGGATTCAATCAAAATAAATGAAATATGTCTTCGAATATCTTCTAGAAGCCTGGTGGTTTAGTAAAGGATAAAAGTTAGATAGGGTTTCAATGAAATTGTCAATGTTTAGGCAATATATAGAGAATAAAATCAAGAATGTCATTTTACAAGAATTTATACTTGCTGGGAATCTAGTTCAGTCTCCCTGGAGGCTGAAGAATTAAAATGAGAACAGGTGCTGAATTTTGTCACACCTGTGAATATTTAACTTAGCTAATGCAAGGAACAGTTCCTTTAGCCAAAACATCAGCTTCATCAGATAACAACATATGCATTTTCTTTTTACCATTAAAAGTATATGTTGGGAGAAACCAATTTCCTTTGCAATATTAAAAGATAAATCAATCTATTTTACTTTTTTTATATACATTAGAGAAAAAATTAGGGTGGCTACATAGCAAGTTATTATGGTAATGAAAATTGGGTATGGGGGTATATTGGCTTTTATAATGAGCCAGAGTTGCAGATTCAAAGAAAATATAGTTTTCTGAATATAACATTGTTAACAGAATGCAAGGAACCAAATGAACCTTTATGCTCCATCAGAATGAGCCATATTATGGGTAGAACAATAACCATACTTCATATACCCTCATGGTAGGGTTGTCCAACGGAGACTTAGATATGATATAGAATTAATGTTTCCAATTATTTCATCTTGATTAAAAAAAACTCATCAGCACCAATTCTCTTTCCTTTAAGCTTTTCTTGGTATTCTTCATATAGACTATGATGATCTTGGTGTTGGTGATAATGATGATTCCTCACAGTTCTGCCTGGATTGAAATAGTGTAAAAATTCAACATTTCCAATGGCTGCATTTTTCTTTCCAGGATGTTCAATATACTGATATTGACTACATGGAAGATAAGAAAGATTTCACTTATGATAAGATAAACTTTGCAGGCCTCCCTGAATTTGTCCAAGACCTTCATGACCATGGACAGAAATATGTCATCATACTGGTAATTCTGATTAATTTAAACAGGGAAGCAATTATTGAAACAGTTTATCAGCAATTGTTTGCATGTGGCAATAGCACTTAGAGTTATATACTACTTCACAGTGCTTTACAGCCCTCTCTAAGTGGTTTACAGAGTCAGCATACTATCCCCAACAATCTGGGTCCTCATTTTACTGACCTCAGAAGGATGGAAGGCTGGGTCAACCTTAAGCCAGTCAGGGATTGAACTCCTGACAGTGAGCTGAATTAGCCTGCAATATGACATTCTAATCACTGCATCACCATATACATTATGTCACGGCTCATATATATTATGTTATAATGCCAAATGTCTTGCCTATCCACATCATAACAATTTCCTCTCTTTCCTGAAACATTAAGTTTTTGCTATTATTACTTCTAAACTTCCCAATTTTTCTTCCTTATTTGTACTAAGGTTTCTCTTCATCTCAACGGCTTCAGTAAAAGTAATGGGAACCTGATGAAACAGTATTATTTTATTCAGGAACAGAAGAGTCTAGTAATTGCTTATCTAGTCCCTGCAGCTTCCTATAAACCTTCCTTGACTTATATGTTTTTGTTGATCAATGGATCATAGATGAATTTTAAAACAAAAAGCACAAGAAATGTGTGATGGAAGCATTACAATTATTTTAAAAAGTTAAAAATGAACAATTCTTTGCCAACATGGCCTCAACTGTTTTACATCTTCATCCTTAATGATGGTCCTTGACTTTCCCGTACTATTAATATATGGAAAAGTTGCCCACTCTGTCTGTTCTGTAACCAATAGTCAATGGATATCGTAATTCCATTCCCAGATATATATTTTTTTAAATTCAACAGATGGCAAAAATAAACAGAATATTAATTGTGCCTTAGCAGCTGCTCTCCAATGGTACCTGGCAATTTAGTGGCAGAAAGCAAGGCTGCAGGCAAGATACAAGATGTCTTTTACAGGATCAGAGCGTGTTCAATGATGTCAATTTACAAGTCCTGTCCTACAGTGATGAGGGCATGTAAAGGAGGTGGGGTGACATCACTGAGGAGTAGAGTTTGTCAACTTTGTTCTGCTTTGTTGCATAGCAAAGCACCCCTGCTATCCTCTACAGGAGTACAAGCAATTGCATAATTGTGCAAAAGTTTAGAAAGTTTAACGTTTTTAATTTCTTTTCTTAAAGGATCCTGCCATTTCTGTCAATAATCTCATGAACAATACCCCTTACGAAGCCTATGTAAGGGGAGAACGGATGAAAGTGTGGATAAATGAATCAGATGGATTAAGCCCTCTTATTGGGGAAGTAAGTTGCTGGTTTTAGAAATCAGTTGTGGATCACCAGAGCATTAGAAGATAGATAGACAGACAGACAGACAGACAACTTTTATTGTCATTTTTTACTGTGGGAACAATGACACACATTAAAAATGAAATTTAGTTGTTTGCCCTCAAAGTGTACACATACATAACACACATTTAAACATACTATATACAACATATGTATAGACCTACACCCTTACATATAAATAACATATAAATATTAATCACTGTCCATCTTGAATACATAATGGAAGGAGGAAGCTTTAGAGTTCACAAGGTCAATACTGTATGGAACAAAACTGTAACTGAATCTGGATGTTCTGCTTCCGATACCATGAAGCCTCCTCCCAGAAGGTAACAAAGAAAACATAAAACGTACAGTTATATATGCATGTGCAAGATATATCCTATTATGGAGACATATCTGGGTGTCAGTATTTTGTGGGTGTTCTTAACAGAAAATAACTGGGGCAGAACTTAGCAGTATGTTATATATACTGCATATAAAAAAACATAGCAAAACGTAATGGCATTTATGATATCCACTAAGTTGTCTAGGCGACAACTTCTTGAAGTAGTACTGTTACGTTAAAAAGGAAGCAATTTAATAAAAACTGAATTTCAATATCTAACATATAATTGCCTTTTTCTATTTTATTGTCTTCCCATACACATAAATAACAAATTTAGTACAAGTGGAATATCACTCAGATATTCCACTTGTTTCATTTTGCTTACTATCTTGCAAAACTATTTTTAGGGAAATCTTTCAAAATCTATCTTGCAAAACTATTTTTAAGGAAATCTTTATATCCTTTTGTAGACCAATTTTATATATACTTTTTTACCTGCAGGTGTGGCCAGGAACAACAGTCTTCCCTGATTTTTCCAGTTCTGAAGCTGTTCAGTGGTGGGTGTATGAGTGCAACAATTTTCACAAAACAATCCATTTTGATGGATTGTGGATTGTAAGTACTATTTAGCACAGTGAAGAAACAAATAGTTGGTAGCAAAAAATACTTAGCAAAAACTATGCATCTCCAAATTTTTATTCTTTTCATAGGCAACAATACATTCTTCCCATAGGAATACAAACATTGGAAGAAAATGTTTTTATTTTTAAATGCATGTTATCCATGCCTAGCACATTCAGACATGTTCAATTGTTGCTGAAATTCAAACAGATTGGAACCCCTGGGATATTATAATATCTGAGCAAAGAATAGAAATGGAGGAAAGTATGTCATTCATGAGCCTGAACAACAATAAAATATTGCTGTTAAAGTCTAGTTGCTAAGTCTAGCTCAGCTCCAAGGGATTACATGAAAACATCCATTTTGTTTTCCTAGTAACAATATAGCAGTATAGCCTTGTTCCAGGATGCTATCTCAGCTTCCCAGTCTAGCCTGAAGGTTAAGAATTTTCTTGTGGTTTTCCAACCCAAACACTAATAAAATTTGATTTTTGGTTCCATATAAAATCAGACAAGGTCTGCTGTTGTGGCTTATTGTTCATAGCAACAGAAGTCTCCTCTTGAAGGAAGAAGGCTGTCTCTCTTGCTAAAGAACTAGAGAGCTGAGACGGACAACAATTGAAAAACTAGATGCATAACACCATTCAGTTCTGCTACCCACTACAGAATTTGATAAAACAGGCACTGAGAATTCTCAGTAACTGGCTTACAGATTCAAAGGTAGACTTGCCTATTCATGAAAATTGTTGCCACAGTGGGCTTTGTTAGTCACAAAATATTTATTTACTAGAAAGTGGGTCATATTTTTTGGAGGAAAATATTTGTAGCTCAAGGTAGAAATGAGAGGTCCTTGGTACTCTCTGAGTTGGTTGTTATCTTGCAGACATTTCATTGCCCAAACTAGGTAACCTCAGTACACTGATGATGATTACCTAGTTTGTATAATAAAAAGTCTGCAAAAAAACCAAGCAAGCTCAGATAGCACTAAGGACCCCTCAGTCATATATATTCTCTATTAACCCATGGGTACCTCCATAGGGCCCAAAATTATTATGGCAGTTAAATATGTTGTTAGGAGTGGTTGCTTTTTAAAATTATTTTTTTTTAAAGTTGAATGGAACATGGATTCTGATGGGTATTAAGATGTGTCTGAAGATTACAACTACATATTTATGAATTTCTATGTATCTTTTCTCATAGGACATGAATGAAGTATCCAATTTTGTCAAAGGATCAAAAATTGGTTGTGCAGCAAACAATTTAAACTACCCACCTTTTACTCCCAGTAAGTTCTCAACTGAAATCAAAATTATTTAATTTCCATGCTAGATTTTTCATATATCTGTATAATCAATAACCCACAGTAGTTAAATAAATATGTAAGGTCCTTAGATAGAATCTTAGACATTTTGAGAAACAGATTCCTTTACCAATTGTTGTTAAAGAAATACTGTCTGCTACAACATAGTGATTCTTCTGGAAGAACAGAATGAACTAATTGCTAAATTGTCAGATGACTTACAAGTTATCACCCTAACTCTAACTAAAAATAATTTTATTTGGGGATTTTAAGATCCAAACAAATAACTTCAGTACAGCAAGGTAAAAAGTGCTGACCTAATTTATAACTTTATTAATTAAATCAAATCTAATTTGATATAGAATACATAATAAAGGGGGTAAAAGCAACCTTGGAAGCCTTCTAGTCTAACTCTCTGCCCACAAAGGAGACTCTATACCAGGCATGTCAAACATGTGGCCCACGGGCTGGATGTGGCCTGACCGGGCCATGCCCGCTCCGGCCCCACAAAGGCAAAAAACATCCCACTATGTCACAATACGGCCTGCAATGCGATCAGGCTTGACACCCCTGCTCTATATCATTGATTCAATCTAACTAGGATTTTTTTCCCTTTTGATTCAGATATAATTGTGTTGCAATTATTTGTAAATAGCATTTATTCTAGTACAGAGAAGTATCTGATTTGGTATGAGCTCTGATTGTATTCCTAAAGCTGATTTAGAAATTTGATCAAGTAATTTTGAATTAGCAAACTCAATATTGAATATTGACCTTACTAAAAACTAATCTTGTGTAGTGCATTTAAAGAAAAAAAAAGTAACTTTGAAAAACTGGAATTCCACAAAAAATGACATTTGCTTGTCTATTCTTCCAGAAAGCTATACACTGAAATGTTCAATAGAATTTTTTTAAATTCAATAGATTTTTTTAAAATCTCTTTTTTCTGCAGAGATTCTGGATGGAGTTATGTATTCAAAGACACTTTGTATGGATGCAGTCCAAAAGGCAGGGAAACACTATGACGTTCACAGCCTCTATGGATATTTCATGTCTATAGCTACTGATAAGTAAAGAATTTTACATTCTTTTTTCCCTTTAAATTTAATTTGTGCCAGATTTTCTGTTTCAGTTTGGACAGGTAATCACAAGAGTAAAAATCAATCAATCAGAATAGACCTGGAAGGGACGTGGGAGGTCTTCTAGTCCAACCCCCTGCTCAAGCAGGAGACCCTATACCAGGGCTTTTCAACCTGTGGTACGGGTACCACTTGTGGTACATTAATGAGTGGCAGGTGGTACGCAGCCCTGCCTAGCCAAGTGTAGTGGGGAAGGGAAAGAGCCAGCACAGGCAAACACTTACAGTGAGAGAGTCCTCTGGAGCTGCAGATTTTACTTATGAATGGAGCCATTTGGGGAGGCTGCCTTAGCCAGCAGCCAGTACTTACATTTTTTTTTCTTCTTTAAGTGCCAGCTGGGCTCCTTACTTTCCTTTCTAGCCAGTAGCTAATTCTTAAAGGGGAAATGCCTTTTTAAGCTAGTTCACTCAGCAGCTTGTCTTTTCTGTCTCTGGAGGCCTTTCCTTGTTTGATCAATATATGGAAGAGGGAAAATATGGGGGGGTTCAAATTCTTCCTTCAGAAGGAGATGGGAATGAGAAAAAGGGAGGCAGGGAAGGGAGGGAGGCAGGGAAGGAAGTCCCGCCTTAGCAGTTGGCCACCAGCAGCTCTGCCATTGACTTTGCTTGTCAAAAGGTTGCAGAAGGGGATCACATGACCCTGGGACACTGTGACCATCATAAATATGAATCAGTTGCCAAGCATCCAAATATAAATCACATGACCCTGTTGCTGCAATGGTCATAAGTGTGAAAAATGGTCATAAGTCATTTCAGTGCAATTGCAACTTTGAACAGGTTTTGTTTTGTCACCAAGTTTTTAACACCTTGCTAGGTGGTACTCGAATATTGCCATATCCTAAAAGTGGTACAATCAGTAAAAAGGTTGAAAAGCCCTGCCCTATACTATTTCAGATCGGTGGCCGTCTTTTCTTAAAAACCTGATGAAGCACTTACAACTTCTAAAGGCAAGCTGTTCCACTGGTTAATTGTCTTTACTGTTAGGAAGTGTCTCCTTAATTCCAGGTTGTTTCTCTCCTTGATTAGTTTCCATCCATTGTTTCTTGTCTTGCCTTCTGGTGCTTTGGAAAATAAGTTGACCCCTCTTCTTTGTGGCAGCCCCTCAAATACTGGAATACCCTCCCCATCACCAATCTAAGAATGTGCATTAGAAAAAATGATTAAGGTTACTACACAACAATTCCGCGATTTCTCTACTAGTACCTGACTGGAATATTCAAAAATATAAACTCTTAACATGTTATAATAAATATTGAACACACTATCAAAATTCTACTGGCAAATCTTACTCCCTTGTGAAACCTAAAACCATCCAAGAGTGAAACCTATTTTTTTTTTTTTTTTTTTTGTGATTTGGCCAAAACACGCTTATTGACATATTTAGTACACACAAATTATAAGATGTAATCTGAAAGGCTGGTTCATATTTTAGACTTTAATAGTCTATTCATAAGTTAATTTTGCAAGGATTTATTGGATATGTTGTAGGTACAAATGCTATGTTGAAACCTGCCTTTCATTTTCTCCAAATTTTTCATCCCAGTAAAATATACCAATTCCTTAATGCCATAAATTTATGTTGTTTTCAGAGCACTCAAGACTATTTTCCGTGAAAGTAGAAGCTTCCTCCTTTCCCGATCAACATTTTCTGGTTCTGGAAAATTCACAGGACATTGGCTGGGAGATAATTTTGCAACTTGGAATGATATTAAGTGGTCTATACCAGGAATATTAGAATTTGGTCTATTTGGATATCCTTTTGTAAGCTATTTTGACTGTAATAGTAGGTTTGGTCCAACTGTTAAATTCTGGCATAATAAAATAGGAGGGCAATTCAGAAATAAACTTCCATTTGTTTATCAATGACAGACACTTGCAGATACAGAAATTTTATTATACACATTAGAAAACTACAACATTACATTACTTTTCAACATAATCATCATTCAAATTGAGGCACTTGTCATAACGTCTTACAAGGTTTGAAATTCCTTATTAGTAGTTGCTCGGCGCCAAATCAGGGCTATGGGGGGGGGTGATCAAAAACATCCCAACGGAACTGCTTCAAAACTTCTTGGGTGCATCTAGCAGTGTGTGGGTGAGCATTATTGTGAACCAACACCACACTGTAAGTTATCGTGCCCCGACGCTTGTTATGGATGGCTCGCCTGAGTTTTCGTAACGTTTCACAGTAGATTCTGAATTGATGGACAAACCACGCTCCTTGAACTTCACTAGCAGTACTCCTTTGGCAACTTCACATTTGGCAGGATTTTCTAAGGCACCACTTCCGGTGTGGTGTTAGTTCATGATAATGCTTGCCCGCACACCGCTATATGCACCCAAGAACTTTTGAAGCAGTTCTGTTGGGATGTTTTGATCACCACCTCTATAGCCCAGATTTGGCATCGAGCGACTACTAAGGAATTTGAAACCTTGTAAGTGCCTCAATTTGAATGACGATTATTTTGAAAAGTAATGTAATGCTGTAGTTTTCTAATGTGTATAATAAAAGTTTTGTATCTGTGAATGTCTGTCATTGATAACCAAATGGAGGTTTATTTCCAAATTGCCCTTGTAAGATAAAGTGTTGGATTAATGTATCTCTCTAGGTGAGATCTATGCATACCACATTCTTTAGACTTAGTTTGCACAATGTATGGTTTAGTAAACTTCAACTATATATTTTGGAGGGTCTGACTATCTATTTCCTATTGGAGTAATCCTTTGGTAGGCTGTATGATTTGAAGACTTCTGGGACCTCTCTGTTTACTTGCAAATGTTTCATTACTTGACTATGTAGCATCATGCTGATAATGTTACTTAATTGTGCAATCAAACATTTGCAAGCAGGTTCAGACAGCACCAAGGATCCACAATTCGACCCTGAGCTACATATATTCTCTCCTGCTGTATGATCTGCAATTCCAAAACAGTACAGCTTTGCAGTTTGGCAATCCAAAGAATAAAGATGAGACTGAAAGATGTATTCAGAAAGCAAAATTATTTTTAAAAGCAAAAATATGGATTTAAAGGTATCTCAGAATAGATGAGGCAATAGATTTTTTTATAAGACCTTTGTTATTATTTTCTTTCTAGTTTTAAAAGTAGCTTAGAATCAAAGTTACTGAAAGAGCACCAATGTGAGATGAATTTCCTTGTCTCATAAGAAAGCTAAAGTAGATTTTTCCTTCTTGTTTTCTCACTCTGAAATGAGGCTGATTGTTTGTTTGTTGGAAGAGACATTTATTGTATCTGCTATTATACTATGCAATTCCTTACAGCCTGAAGCTTGTCTTCTTCTGGTATTTGTGCTTTTATAAAAATATATATTAAAAAGCTGGCTGTCTCTTGTAACTTTGACTGATTTTTCATAGGCTATGATACATTCTTAATCATAGAATGTATGTGTATATACATATACATACATGTATGTGTATGTATGTATATATATAGGTCTTTGGTAATTCGGGTTTTCTCCCGCGTAAAATTGGAAGTGTCTTGGCGACGTTTCGACGAAGTCGACGAAGTCTCATTCGTCTTATTCGTCATCTTCAGGCTGGCGTCTTCGGCTTCGTGCATTGCTCCTAGAAGCACAAAGCCGAAGACGCCAGCCTGAAGATGACGAATGAGACTTCGTCGAAACGTCGCCAAGACACTTCCAATTTTACGCGGGAGAAAACCCGAATTACCAAAGACCTACATACAAACACCCGTGAAAACCTCAGAAAACAAATATGTATACATATATGTATACATGTATGTGTATATGTGAATATGTATGTATACATATACATATATTTAGAAAAGTGAGATACAAATATTTACATATATAGTAATAGCTCATCTCATTGCTATTCTATCCTGTTTCTCTTTGCTCAATCAGCCAAACATGATTTAGATTTTTTTTTAAACCTCTATCAAAGACCAGTGTGAATCAATTTATATTGATCATCTGAGAACTGATTAATGTAGAAGTTGTAGATACGGTAGCATCACATCTTATGCAGATATATCATACAGTATGTCAATGATTTTTAATATGCTTCTATTTTAGATTGGGGCAGATATTTGTGGCTTCCTTGAAGACGTCTCAGAAGAACTTTGTAGACGATGGTTGCAACTTGGAGCATTTTACCCATTTTCCAGGAATCACAATGCTGCAGCATATGCCGTAAAAGAAATTTAAAAATTGATCAAGCTTCTAATTGTTTGAAGGCTTTTTTTCCCCGCAGTAATTTTATAAATATTTATTTCTAGCCTAAAGATCCAGCATATTTTGGACACAATTCACTTTTGGTGAATTCAACAAAACACTACTTGACAATACGTTACACTTTGTTGCCATATCTCTATACCCTGTTTTATAAAGCACATGCCCGGGGAGAGACAGTTGCAAGACCTGTTCTACATGAGTAAGTTCATGCTTTTAAGATTTCAGGTGATGGGAAAGAACTTTACACTTTCCATATTTATGTATCCATATATTTATATTTATGTCTTACACAAACAGGCACATAGACGGACGCACATACGCCCAGAGATTTTAGAATGTACTTATTAGCCTTTATAGACTCAAGTAGTTGATCTCAATATTATTTCAGATTCTTAGAAAATTAAATTCTTTAAAAGTCTTGTCACAGATGAAAGTTATACAGATTTTAAATTTTATAAAAGTTTTAAAAGAAGAAAGTAGTATGCCTCTCTTCTGCTGGAATTAGAACAATCAAATGTTAAATATTATCAGATGTGACCTGAGGATTTAAGGATTTAAGGAGCCACACTGCAATGCTTGAGATTGGATACAACAGGTTCTTCAATTGGGTAGCCTCAAAATATAAATAAATGAATGAATGAATGAATGAATGAATGAATGAATGAATGATTATTAATAATAATAATAATAATAATAATAATAATAATAATAATAATAATAATAATAATAATAATAATAATAATAATAATAATAATAATAATAATAATAATAATAATAATAATAAAGTTGGAAGAGACCTTGGAGGTCATCTAGTCTAACCCCCTGCTCAGGGAGGAAACCCTATACCATTTCAGACAAATGGCTGTCCAGTCTCTTCTTAAAAACTTCCAGTGTTGGAGCATTCACCGCTTCTGGAGGCAGGTTGTTCCACTGGTTAATTGTTCTAACTGTCAGGAAGTTTCTCCTTAGTTCTAGGTTGCTTCTCTCCTTGATTAGTTTCCATCCGTTGCTTCTTGTCCTGCCTTCAGGCGCCTTGGAAAATAGCTTCACTCCCTCTTCTTTGTGGCAACCCCTGAGATATTGGAATACTGCTATCATGTCACCCCTAGTCCTTCTCTTCATTAAACTAGACATACCCAATTCCAGCAGCCATTCCTTATATGCTTTAGCCTCCAGTCCCCTAATCATCTTTGTTGCTCTTCTCTGCACTCTTTCCAGAGTCTCAACGTCTTTTTTACATCGTGGTGACCAAAACTGGATGCAGTATTTCAAGTGTGGCCTTACCAAGGCATTGTAAAATGAATGAATGAATGAATGAATGAATGAATAAGCAAGCAAGCAAGCAAACATGCTTTGGTGTTCTGAAGAGCATAGCTGGAGCGCTAGATTCATTTCCATTTCACTGGGAAGATTATAGCAATGTATAAGGCTTATTCTCACAGGAATAAATAGACAAGTTATCATAATTAATCATTACAGGATGTGCAGTTAATAAACTCCAGGAGAAGTACTCTTAGTTTTCAGCAAGCTAAACTGCTGGGGAAAAAAAAACCACATCTCTATGCCTAGAGCTCACTGATGCTTGAAGATATCTGGAATTTGTTCAGAACATCATAAGCATTTCCTGACATTCTAGGAATATTTTTGTAGGCACTAAAGCTGTGTTAAAATCTGCCTTTGTGATCACTCAGAAATTTTCTTCCATTGCAAAAGAGTGTTTACTTTTCTACCTTATTCTCAGAATGCTGAAGGATTTTTTTCTCTCGTTTATTTTGATGATGTATTTAATCTGATTTTATTTTTAAGGTAGTAGATAGTACTACTGCTTTTGTTGCTTTCAGGCACATAGTTTTTCTTCATTCTTATGTCTCCTTACTTGCCTTTGTTTCCTATACAAGAAAATGAGTTCCTTTGCAATGCCTGGTATCTGGATTTAATCAAAGCAAGAAAAGACAGATAGGAGGTAAAACATTGGTTAGATGATGGCACAATGAAACCAGGACATTTACATACATAAAATAGAATATGCAAATAGAATGCATATTTATATGCATACACACAGACACAATTTCATATATAAAGTAGCTTATGACCTTACAGCCATCAATGAGACAGAAGAAAGAGTACAGTATATAAATCTGCTTATATCAATATTTATGTATTAATCCAAAATACAGTCTGAGTGACAAAGCTAAAAGTGTTTAATATTCATGGAATATTAAAAAGCCTTAATAGACAATATTTAAGAATATATTGTATATTGAATCCAAATGGTTGATTTCATTAAAGCATAACTTAAGTTTCTAATCCTACTGTTTTCATGTGGCAATATTAACTTGTGAGTTCTCTTAAAATCTGAAACCCTCTCTTTACTTGAAATTGTTATACCTGAAATTGTCAATAGTGTCTCCAATACATAGTTATTTAAGATTCACCAATCATAAAAACATAACTTTAAAACTGTAATATTTCTTTAGATTCTACTCTGCTGAAGCTACCTGGACCATAGACAGACAATTCTTGTGGGGACCTGGACTACTTATTACTCCAGTCTTAGATCCGGTATATTTAATTTTTATTAAGTTGCAATATACATACAGTAGTGGCCAAAATTGTGGAAACCTTTTGGGAAAAGTGTATTTTGGAGGTTTGATGGCTAATAACACCACTTTTTTTGGGAGTAGTACCATAAAATTATATATCAATGGAAAGATAATTTAATCAAGAATGTAATGCAATAAAGTTTGTTCAATTATCTGTATTGTATTCTATGAAAAGTTATAGCCAAATAACCAGAAAAAGGAAGCACAACTTACTTAGGTTGATATCAGGTAGCTTTCCTTCATCTGATTGTAGCCAATGAGCATAAGTGTTTAGAGAGCCAATCAGGTGCCATTTTGTTTTGGCAATGAGCCAATCAGATCACAGTAGGATTCAGTTATTGATGTCATGTATTGAAGCTGAGAGGAGGACATTTGTCAACGTGTTATGTCATCACTATCAAGTTTGTTGGGTTTTTTGTGTTCTTTCATTTAGTAAACTTGTAAAACACAATAAAATTAAAGTAATGGTGCAAAGAGTTGACTGGTTGCCCAGAAAGCGATGTAAAATAGTATTATTAAGTGAACAAGGCTACAGTTATAAAGGAATTAGAAGAAAAATTGGTGGAAACTTAACCAAAGGTGGCATTTCTACTGTACACTTTTCCCAAAAGGTTTCCACAATTTTGGCCACTCCTGTATCTGTTTGTTTTGCAGTAAGTACATGCTAAGCCTGCATCACAATCTCTGTTAAGTGATAAATAAAAGAATAGAAGTAATAAAATAATTTAAATAATTGAGTGAAAGAGATGAGCATGTCCTTTTTCATCATAGTTCCTTCCTATCTCCTTTTGTGTCAGCCCTGCCCCAGTCTGATTCCTTAGGAAAGAAAGACCCTTGACTCTATTTGGTTGAAGTGATAGGTTCATTTATTAAAAGATGCTGGCTGCAGTAAAGTCAGGCTAGAACTAAATTTCCTGCACTAAAAAGATACAGAAGATTTCCCCTCAAACCAGCTCTCCTCCCATGACCAGTTTGCCTATGTGTTTTGAGAAAGCTGAGATGTTTGGGCTAATCCACATTTCTTCTCAAGTAGCATGGCCTTGAGTGCTGGCCCTTACAGGTTCTCAGCTTTTCTGTTCTTTGTCAAGCTGTCACTCCCTATTTCCCATCACTACTGACTTTGCCATCACATATTGTCCATTTGTTCATCGACATCATGCCCCCTATTCCCTAGCCTTTGATGGCAGGATGCCAGCGAGGCATCAAGCCAAAGATGGCAGACCTGACATTTTGTGTGAACAAAAGTACAGTTGCTTTTCAAGTAATGTTAGCTCTTCAAATTTCAAGTAGTACATTCACCCTTTGTTTAGCTAAAGGAAATGTAGCAAATGGTTTTAGAGGAAGCCAAATATTAAGTTATTGTGTTAGTATGTTTCTATTTGATGGAATAAAATAAATCATCTTTCTTTCTTTCTTTCTTTCTTTCTTTCTTTCTTTCTTTCTTTCTTTCTTTCTTTCTTTCTTTCTTTCTTTCTTTCTTTCTTTCTTTCTTTCTTTCTTTCTTTCTTTCTTTCTTTCTTTCTTTCTTTCTCTTTCTTTCTCTTTCTTTCTTTTCTTTCTTTCTCTTTCTTTCTTTCTTTCTCTTTTTCTTTCCCTCCCTCCCTCCCTCCCTCCCTCCCTCCCTTCCTTCCTTCCTTCCTTCCTTCCTTCCTTCCTTCCTTCCTTCTTGTTTCATTATTGCTTCAAAAACTACACCTATTCCTGCACAATGAAAATCCACCAGCATATGCTAATGACAGCTTGATAATCACTTTTCATTCTCCAAATCTTCCAAGTCTACAATCATTTTAGGGGATTTTGTGGTGGAAATACTAACTGACATTATAATATGGAAGAAAATGCTTGACAAATAATTTTTCCAGTAGGAGAGTCAGGAAAGAATCAAATATCTAATAATATCAAAGCATTTTCCCTTTGATGTTGCTAATAAATGAAATATTTTCTTTTTAATATTTCAGGGTGTTGATACGGTAACAGCATACATCCCTGATGCAGTGTGGTATGAGTATGAGACAGTAAGTGCATGATTATTACAAAATGTCTCCCCTAAAATTATACTATTAATATTTCAAATTAACACTGCTGCATAGCAAACTGTACATCATTTTTATACACTATAAAATGCATATGGGCCAAAGGTCTAGAGCTGCATAGAATTTTGTAGGGGTACTCAATATACACAAAAGGTCAAATCAACATACTTAGATCAAAGAGAATATTTCACTTTCACCGAAGCATTGCTTTAATCAGATTACTTTTGATGATTAAAAAAGAAGTACTTCAAACAAATTGTCTAGCCTTTCTAAGAAGGTTTTGTAGGGTGTGGGTGGGGCATTGAGCATTTTATGTTTTAATATTATCCTGCCAAAAAACAAAAACAATACATAAGTTGCAATGTGATCTTTTTTTTTTAAAGAAGCACATTAAGGCTATATGAAGCTAAAGTTCATAGAAAAATTTCAAATTTCAAATTGAGTCAAGTTGAATGCCCCCAGTTTTCCCTCCCCCCATTAATTTGACAGTAGAATTTATTCAATATGAATAGAAGAGCTGAATTACTTTAACCATTTTTTTTTCATTTCCTATAATACAAAATACATAAATAGAATCATGAGATTCTTCCTCTGACAAAATCATTTCAGTTATAAAATGAATGTATACATTATTCTTTGTTTGTAGGATTATCAATCCTAGTTTGTACTAACAATTTTATGAGTATAGTAAACCTTTATTCTAATTTCCTTATAAAATAGGGTATAAAAGCACCTTGCAGAAAACAAGAGTGTCAAATGTTCCTTCCAGAAAACAAACTTGGACTTCATCTTAGAGGAGGATACATATTTCCTATTCAACAACCAGCCAACACAACTGTTTACAGGTATTTTCTGATATTAGTGGATTCTTAAGCATGCAGCTGTGACATTTATTTAATGTGTGTATTGCACTGATGGTGAATAAATAGACTATATAAGAAAGAAAAGAAAGTTGATCTTTAACCTCACCATAAACAAATACAATGCAGCACAATTTAGCCATTGCCCTTCTTTTGGATATTAGTGACAATAACACAAAAGTTGGTTAATATCACATAGCAAGAGACAATATTGGTTACTTAAGTTTGATATAGTGGAGACCCTGATAGGCAGTCCATAGGGATTCTAGAAGGTTGAAAGATTTCTTCTGTCATCTAGGAATTTGGGCAGACTTTCCAGTTCTTGGATAAAATCTTAATAACCTAATTGCAACATGTTATGGAAATCTCATTTTTCTGGCATAGATTCAGCTTATTGTTTCCAAATACCTGATATAATAGGCACATAACAACAATTAGTGTTGTTTGGAGGAAGACAAAATATTCACAATGCATGAACCAATCCTACAGATGGATTTAACATTTCTTCTCCAAATCTAGAACTTTAAACTGCATGTTTTTTTTTATTAGTTCTCATTTCAAGCTGATGAAAACAGAAATTGTTCCTTTGAAATCTCATTGCAAGAAGATGAGAACTTGGGAGAGTAGTGTTCTTGCATTTATTTGTGAAAAGGGAGTCAAGGAGGGCATATAAATATCTTGCTTGCTTTATATAGCCACCCCTACAGTAGCTTTGTGCCTATATTATTTTTCAAACTTCAATTACTTCCTAAGGAATAATATCACAAGATAATTTCTGCCATATTCTGTTTATCTATATTCATATCTATCTAGATTAAAACAGAAAAAGCAATGGTAGAAAGGACAATGCTACATTTTAACAGAATAACAGTATAACAGAGTTGGAAGAGACCTTGGAGGTCTTCTAGTCCAACCCGCTGCTCAAGCAGGAAACCCTATACCAGTGATGGCGAACGTATGGCACGGGTGCCAGAGGCGGCACTCAGAGCCCTCTCTGTGGGCACGCATGCTGTCGCCCCAGTTCTAGGCCTTCAGCTGGGTTTTATAAAACCTTTTCGCTTTAGGCCTCCGCCGCCGTGTGCAAAAAAAAAAAAAAAAAAAAAGTTCAATCAGTCAATTTCAGCTTCTTGCGCAGAAAAAAAAGATCTTGCAAAGTTAGAATTGATTGATTGAACTTTTTAGTCCCGTGCTGTCTGCCGTTACCACCACAGCCACGCCCACCCAATTGGCCATGCCCACCCAATTGGCCACACGCAGCCAATGGGCCACACCCACCCGGCACTCGACGATGCATAAGTGGGTTTTGGGTTGCAGTTTGGGCACTCAGTCTCTAAAAGGTTCGTCATCACTGCCCTATACCATTTCAGACAAATTAATGTCCAATCTCTCCTTAAAAGCCTCCAGTGTTGTAGCACCCACAACTTCTGGAGGCAAGTCATTCCATTGGTTAATTGTTCTCCTGCCAGGGAATTTCTCCTTAGTTCTAGATTGGTTCTTGCCTTGATTAGTTTCCATCCATTGCTTCTTGTCCTGCCTTCAGGTGCTTTAGCAGCATTTTGCAGCCTATGTAGTCTCCAGAAGCTGATTAGAGACACATTTCTGCAGGTGCCATTGATAGGAATGATACTACAGTTAGAATTAGTTCTAGAACTTTTGGAGATGTCCTATCCAGGGATTCCAGACCAATAAAAATGGAGATGAAGTGTATAGGGTCTTTCTGCCACTATATTTTTCTCCAGAAGCATTGAAATGCATTTATTTGTATTTGTATGCTAGTTATTGACTGGAAAGGGATTGGCTGACTTTGCATTTGTCTGCCAAAATGAGTGCACAGATTGTGAAATTTTAAATGCATGTGGTATAATTGATTGCTGCTAATCACATTGACTACTGTATGGGCAATAAAATGGGATATAATTGGAAATAACAACATACACCTATAATTGCTTTGTGATTATGATGGGATGTCCCCCTTGGTTCGTAGTAAATAGACCTCAGTTGAAACAATTTAGCTTATTTTCTGTGAGAAAGCTTAATTTAACACAATGATACTTATTTCCAAATAAACATTAGTCTTTCACCCCATTATTATTCTCCTTAACCATCACAAATCCCTATATGCTCAATTATTTCATGATATCATTAGAAGAATAGAATGGATGAGAATGTAGTCTTATTATAGAAGCTATCAATATCTGGGTCAATAAACACAATATGTTTTTTAACAGCCGTACAAAGCCCATGGGACTTATAATTGCTTTAGATGAGAATGGAGAAGCAACTGGAGACTTATTCTGGGATGATGGAATAACAAGAGGTAAACTTACTAACAGAAATAGATAGGTGGTAGATAGAACAATAGAATGTTAGAACAATAGATAGATAGATAGATAGATAGATAGATAGATAGATAGATAGATAGATAGATAGATAGATAGATAGATAGATAGATAGATAGATAGATAGATAGATAGATAGATAGATAGATAGATAGATAGATGTAGGCAAGCAAATATATTTTTTCTATTTCAAAACAAATTATGCAAATAATCATGGAGATATATCTTCAGTATGTTAAATTCAAAATTAACATTATGGACATTTACATGTTCAAGTATTTCAGCATTAACAATGTAACTTCCCCAATAACCTTATCTTATCAAAATTACTTGGAAACAAGGAATCCTTGGTGGTCTCTAAGCTTGACTGTTTTTTTGCAGACATTTCATTACCTAAACTAGGTAGCATCATCAGTGCTGACAGGGCAAGCCATTAGAATATAAACTGAGAGCAAACCCCATTCCTTACTAGCATTGATGGTGTTTATTTATTTATTCGTAAAATTCATTTGCTGCCCATCTCGTATGTAATGATTCTGAGAGGTTACCTAGTTTGGGTAATGAAACCTCTACAAGAAAACAACCAAGCTCAGGAAGGACCCCTCATTTCAACACTAAGCTACAACTACTCTCCTTTATTGGTATTTGAAACTCCTGATTTGTAGCAGTGGCATTTATGGAGATATGGAAAGGATATCAATTCTTAGGAAATTCTCAGATGTCTTAGCGCTTAGCAATAATTCAACAGTTTATTTGCTTGCTAGCAATGGTTTCTAAAGTGCTGCAAAATAACAGTTATCTCTGTGTTTCTTAAATTACCTTTCTCCCTGATATCAAAGACCTCTGTGTTGCATCATATATAATCTTGTTGGTCACCAGTGATTGTTTTAAAAAGCCAGCAAAATAACGAGAGGATTTTTTTTTTAAAAAAGAAACAGAACAAACTGGGTGATAATTACTGCAATGAATACTGAATGCCTTTAAGGTATGCAGATAATATTGTACTACAAAGATATTGAACTCTTTTTCAAGATCTAAAATAAGCAGATCTTCATTGCATTAATTTAAAAATAAAGCAATATAAAATGTTATCTTTCTTTTAAGAAAATGTATGAGCAATGATTTTATGATCAAAAGTAACTGCACTTTAGAATTTGCTAGCAAACTTCCTACTTTTTTTCTGCTAAGAGCAGATCATATTTAGCAATTAAGTGTATGTCTAGAATTGTAATAGGCATATATTGTCTGCTCTGTATAATAAAGCAGTTTGGGTCACATAGTTTTATAAAAGGTTATTATGGGAAAAATGTCTTCCATTTAAAATATATTCAGTGGGTAACATCTTCAGAATAGAAAGACAGACACCTTTAGTAGTTTATTTTTTCAGTAAACCATTTGTCAAATACTGACCCGGGCAAGTCATTTCTTACTAGTTAATAATTTTTAAAATCTCTTCTTTCACCATGAACAGACTTTATTGTTAATTAGATCATTTTTGAGGAAGGGACAATTTTTTCTGTTATATATTTCAATTAAATTAGATAAAAAGTATCTTCAATGTGATAGGAATTCACTGTCCATAATAGAATTTTTTTTTTAAATGGAGGTGTTCAGCTAATTCGATCTGATGACCTCAGGATTTATAGTTTAGATAGATTCACACTCACATTTTCCCAAACACCAATGTCTTCAATTAGGAATTATGCTAGGTAAAGCATATAAGATGTGTATTATGACAGATGTTTTGTAGCCTCTGGTCCCTTTCTCTCATCCTAGAATCAAACCACTGAATTTCAGCAGCATGTCATCAAAATTGGTGGGATATAAAATATTCTTTCTTGTTATGGCATTTCTAACATTTATTGCTGTATGATTTGTCCATTGTTGACAGTTATATACCATCTATAGCAGCAGGGGTCCCCGGTCCGCACAAACAAGCAAAGCCCCATCCGCAGGATGCAGGCAGCACACAAAACCACACCCCCACTGGTCCGCGGAAAAACCTCTCTCCACGGAACCGGTCCCTGGTGCCCAAAAGGTTGGGGACTCTGATCTATAGAACATTTTATATCAATTTACCTTAGCTTGGGGTATATTTTATCTATTTATTCGACAGTTCTTTCGATTGTTCTATTGATATTATGCTTTATTGTTCCATCTGTTTGATTATTTATAGGTAGATATTTAGATGGATGTCAAGACAAGTTATGAGCAGATTTGCCAAATAGCATTCAGAATATTAATAATATATATTTATTACATGTAATAAATAAATATTTAAAATATTTTGATTAACTTGCTTTAATATTATTTAAAAGTACATTTTTACTTATGTTTTAGATACAGTGGCAAATGAAAAGTATCTCTTATATAACTTTACTATCACCAATGTAAGTATGTTTTCATTAGTGATGGAGATTCCCAGAAATTTCATTCAATTTTTAACTGAATAAATATGTTTAAAATATGTAAATTATTAAAGAAGGATAGTGGACACTATGTGGCCTGTTATGAAGAATGAATATTTGTTGAAAGAAGTATTTTTTTTAATGTAAGTATATTCCTGCCTACTTTGTTATATGGAATAGTAGAATAAAGGATATTTAAGATGTGTGTATCAGAGCAAGAAGAGTAGAGAATGAGTGGGTTAAATTAATACAATATGTGTAAAAGTGAGTGCATGTTTGGTGTACAGATAGTTTGCACAAATGGAAAGCTATAGGGTGACTGTAGTGAACAGTGTTGGGTAAATTAATATGTTATTTTATTTTATTTTATCTCTAGCTCTAATTTATTTTCCTCATAAATCCTTACTGTTCTTCTGCATCTGTGAATCTTATTTAAACAGTTCCCTAATTTGTAATAAATATGATCAACGGGTTTAGTATTGGGGGAATCTTACTGAACTTAAATGCTAGAGAAAACTCATTTCATTATAGCAATTAGATTGCATGATGGTAATACATTTTCTTTTCCAAGGGATGTTGATTGTACCGTATTTACAACAAGCTATTGTTTACTTCTTAATTACATGATTTTAGCTTTAAGAGAAATCATAGAAAATTATACTAAGATCAGTTAACAAAAGTGTTGCGTAATGATTTTGCTTTCTTCCAGAAAGTCTTAACTATGGCAGTGAAACATAAAGGCTATATAGATCCAAATAATCTGATATTTGAGAACATCAAGATTCTTGGGTTACCCCTTGAGCCTTCAGACGTGAAAGTGACTTCAAATAATGTGGCTCAATCATATAACTTGAGTGTCAAGTACAATGCTGCAGACAAGGTATACATTGCTGAGTGTTTTCATAAATTTTAATGAAGTTTTTTCCCCCTACAGATAATATCACTTGCTACTCAAAAATAAGCTCTAAGTGTATATTTACTAGATTTATAATGTAGTCAAGAATAATGTTTCAAGAATACATTCCTTTAGCATTTGCATGCTTTCAAACTGCTAGGCGGGCAGGAGCTGGGGCAAGAACAGGAGCTCACCCCATCATGCAGTGCTTGGGTCTTGAATTTCTGGTTGACAAGCCCAACATCTTAACTGCTAGGCCATGAGCCAAACCATATAGATCAAATTGACTGGCACAAAAAAAAACCCCACCTTATTTTAAGAATTTTATTCTTACTTTTTGTTGTTTTTGTTGTTACTTTGAACTTTAATATATCCTTTAAAGATTGATGCAAAAAGAGACATGGAGTTCAATATACATTCAATATTTCTCTTTACTTTGCCTATTGAACTGAGAAGAACATTTTGAGACTAATGTAGTCAACTTTAATATTCATAACCAGGTGGCTAGTAGGGATTTGAAATTAATACTCATACAGCCATTTCTAATTTGATTATGCGGCATGTTAATATTTTCCCAGTACTGCTGGTCTCAGCATTTTCCTAAAATAACTGCCTTCTCACTTGTCACACATACCTTGAAGAGGCCCCGAGAATATTTGTGTATCACCTTTTGCCTTGCAAATCCCTTTGAATTACAGTCTGCTCCTTCAATATTTTGTCAGCAAGTCAGTTTCTCCAGCTGATTAATATTGCCAGTTGTACATTCTTTAATAAATAAAAAGGTACAGGTTTCCCTGACAGTCATACTAGACTACAAAAATGTTTCTATTTAATCTGCTGCTTCTAGAATATGCTTTTGTTCATATTTCCTTATGGCTTTTGTACTACCAATAAAAAGACATAAAGCTGTTATTTATTAATGTGGTGACACCCATTTTTTTTTAAAATGGTTACACATGTGATTTATATGGGATATTTATATGATCCGTATTTTGGCTTTTATTGTGAATTTCATAGGTTGCTCATATAACTGGTCTTCATCTTAAATTGGGGGAAGAACATACAATATCCTGGAAGCAGACTTTGAGAGATATTGACAAATTTGACTGTCATCCTGAAGAACATGAATCAAAAGAAAAATGTGAAGCTCTTCGCTGCATATGGGAAGTAAGGAAAAAAAATCCATTTTGTCCTTCTTATGTGTTTTTGCTCTTTGAAGTTCTGTTTGTAGAGACTTCATGTATTTGCATTTCTTTTCCCCTTTATCTATAGCCACAAATTGGAATCAAAATAGCTTATCATCTGAGCATCTCTCCATCAATTTTTCCTAAATGTCCTGTGGAATTTTGTTGAGTACCGTTCCTCTTTGTTGAGTTCACAGTTGACTGTGAAGCTTCCTAACTGATTACTTTTGAACCAGCATAATTAGATAAAATGAAGGTGTACCCACGAGGAGGCATTTTTGAAATGCTGTAATTCAGTTCTATAACCTTAATTAGAACTGCACTTGTAAAAATAAAATGTAAAAATCATATTATAATGGATTATAATGGTAAATTATTTGCACCTGGAAATAGAAATAATGTGGAAAAATGCAGATATTTGTATGTTTCTTATTAATTTGAAATAAATCTAGGAATGTTTCTATGTCACCTAGGAAAATGTAAAGTGAACGGAATTGTGGAGTCCTTGTTGCTCTCTGAGCTTGATGGACATTCTGGCAGAAGTTTCATTACCAAAGTAGATAACATCTTCAGTGTGCTGTTGCTGTTAATTAGTTTGGTAAGGAAACATCTGCTAGAAGCCCCCCAAACTCAAAAAGCACCAAGGACCCCACAGGTCAACCCTAAGCTAGAAATAGTCTCTTTTATGAACATAATTGTTTCTGGATAGATTACAACTCTTGTATTCTTCCCATCTTTCTCTCCAGCTATGATCTATGTTTTCTTTTTTAATTCAACTTAAGTTTCTATATCTAATGGCATGATGTTGCTTCCCTCAGCTATCATGTACTCTTACCAATAGCAAAAGTTGTGCTGCTTAAGTTCTGCAGCCCCATTATAGGTATTATAGGTCAATTAAAATAGTGCATGTAGGATGAATATGTTTTTTTCCTAAAATCCTTCCAAGGCTGAAATGGACAGAAAGAAACATAAAACATTCACTTTTCTATATACAAGTAAATTAAACCAGTGCTTTCTATTTAATATATAGGAAAGTAACCTCAGTGTTCAACTCATTAGCATCATGACTACTATAGCTAAGCATTTTGGGTACAGACCAACTAAAGCTGAGCATTCCTGCAGAGCTAAGTAGACAGAAATATAGCTACCTGGTATTCTTTCTCAGCAGATTTCTCTTTGATTCCACAAAAAATGCATGGAATAGGACAATATTTGTTTATTATTCATGCATTTATTATTCCCTGCATTTCTCAAGCTGTTCCAAAAGAAGCAAGATACTGTGACTTGTAGGGAGAAAAAAACATTGTATAAAATCATTTTGCATTATTTTGGATGCCCTCAAAGGGCTTTCCTCCTGCAGAGAAATGCCAATCAGATTCAATTCCCATTTAACTCTCAGTTACTTGAATCAATAGTTCTTAAAAGTCCATAATTATGTTGGATTCAGCTATTTCTAAATAACTTGCAATGTTTGTTTCCAATAGCAATTCCAAGAAGTATTCTTTCAGCTGTCTGTATTTCAGCTGCAGAATCATTTTAATCTGATTGAACAAGACTTGTTGGTCCTTTTAACATTAAGCTGTGATTCTAATGTGTTAAGAGTTTTTACAGCTTTCCAGCGCAAAAATAAGCCCAAAAAATAAGCAGGAGGCATAGTTTAGAAAAACTTTATCTATAAAATATATATAAACATGATACATACAGTTTTATTCAGCTCTGGGGAACATAAACAATTCTTAACTTGGAGATCAGAAAAAACAACATTCAGAAGACTAAGACACGCCCAGACCTAGGCTGGATCACATGCCTGACACAGCCAATACTGTGTCTTAATCAAAAACAGTTCTCATTGGCTGGTTTGTTGCTATGGTTATTCCAGTTCATAAAATTTCTTACACAGTGACATAATGAAATCTTGAATGTTATTTCATGTGGCATGGGAATTATGATATTTAATGCTTCTTGATTCAATTCATCAATGGGATAGGCAATGAAAATTTTGCCATTCCAGTGACAAAAGGATGCTTCTAAATATAGAAATCTTAACAGTGGCCTAGAAATTTTATCCAGCTATCCAATTTCAGTGCTGACAGTCCTACAGTTGAGTTGAAATTTGTAATCACATTTCAGGATCAGGCTAAATCCTAGACTGTTATTTATTTTGCTTTTCTTTTATGGTTTGGGACTTTAAATAAATGATTTTGTTTGATTTTTTAATTCTTGTTTTTCTTTTTCAATAACATTTATTTCATATTTTTATATTCATTTTTACAATATGATGCTCCTGTACCCTCTTCTCCAATAAGCCATTCTAAGATCCTTTATAAGGAAAAATAGTGTGGAAATAAAATAAATGAATATATAAAAATGGAGCTGGGTAAAATAACAGTACATCTAGTTATATGGAACAAACCCATCATTTTTATACAATTCTATGAAGGCATTCAGTAGTAGCTATGGGAAACCTGATTTTGAAAAGTCTTGCAAACTAATTGAAATATTGACTCTAATCAATGCAGAAATTATGGATTTAATCTCTTTCCAATTCCATTCACTCATTAATATATCCTTTTTATTTTTAATAAACTAGCCTTCTGCTGTTGCTGGTGTTCCACAGTGCTACTATCCTTCTGACAATGGTTACATGGTTGACCAAATTGAATATACATCATCTGGTTTAACAGCCAATCTTGGTAGAACCACTGACTCTGTTAGACTTTCAGGACAGCAAGTCCCCCTAATTGACAGTCTTCGTTTGGAAGTAAAATATCATGACAATAACATGCTTCAATTTAAGGTAAACCCCTTTGTAAAATGTTACAGTTGGTCATTTTGGAAACAGATTGATGGTTTTGTCATTATTAGTAAACAGTTTGATTCTGGCTATCTGGTTAGAAGTTACCAAACTATCTGGTTTCAAAATATGAAACATAAAATAAAGAAAAATAGCACTATTGATATACTGTATCTTGGTGCATACATTTTTAATTCTTATTAGCATTGTCATCTAATCATTCTATTCTCTGTTTTATAACATCAGCACAAGTTCAATCCAACCCATTTTTGCAGTAGTGATTTTATTTTATTTATTTGTGAACAGATATCAATATCCATTTTCTTTTCAATTTTCCAATGTAGACATTTTTTGCAAGTTATACCAGTAATGCATTGATATGCAATTTCTCCAACTGCAGCTATATACAATTTTCTTTATAATATTCTTTTGGTGCACATATATATTGCCTGTGTATATTGATCAGACTCTTTTTTCTTTGTTGGAAGATCATAAGTAATATGTTTTGATCTGTTAAGAAACTTTTACCATCATTAAGTGGGAGAATATTATAAAATGAACATGCGGTTCTCTGATATATATTTTATGACCAGGTTTTAAACTTAATACTCATTTTTATTCTTAGATTTATGATTATAGTAAAAAGAGATTTGAAGTTCCAGTGCCTCTGAATCTTCCCCAAACACCTGTAAGTACTCTGGAAAACCGTCTCTATGAAGTGTCAATTCAGAACCACCCATTTGGAATTCAAGTTCGGCGCAAAAGCACTGGGACAGTCCTGTAAGTAGAAATGTGATATTACAGAGGAAATATTTATTGGTGAATTAAAGAATGTTGTGAAGAATGCTGTGGATAGATTACAGCATTAAGCATTATGGGCCACATATAAGATTGCACATATTTAAAAATGATACTTTAGATATCAGTGCTGTGATATCAGGGAAATTTTCCATACTTTTTCTTAAAATAATATCTCCCTTCATCTTGATGGAGAATCCAATCATTTTGGGATTAATTAATTGGTTGGTTGATGGATTGATGGATGGACTAGAATAATTTCTTAGCAATTTTTCTTGGAAAAATTGAATTTCATTCCATTCCAATAAAAATTCCAAATTATTTTTTTTCTAAATTTTCCAAATTTTTATTCCATGAGTTGTTGAAACACCACTGTACTATTCTTAGCTTTTCATTAAGCACCATGTGAATCAAAGTAATTGCAGTTTCTTTTATGCTCATCAGGTAATGAACTAAGTTTAGCTTAGCATCGCCTCTTTTACCTCTCTTCTGCAGTGATCAAACATCATAGAAAAATAAGCAAGAAAATAGCACAAGAACATCAAAATGTTTTCAGTGCTTTGTACATGCTGGCCATAGATTCCAGAAGATTCATGGTTTATTTTTCCCTATTAATAGATCAGTTCATGTTAAAAAAAGAGAGAAAAACATCATGAAAGCTCAAAACACCATCTCTCTCTCTCTCTCTCTCCCTCTCTCTCTCGCTCCCTCCCTCCCTCCCCCCTCTCCCCCTCTCTCTTTGAGAACACAGGAAAATGAGACACTAATAGAAAAGGAAGCTTGAGACAGGAAGGAAATCCTAAATGTTAGATGCTAACTTTCAGTGAGGAAAAAAAGGGGAGCTGTAGAAAAAAAGCTTGTCGGAAGTCTATTTTTTTTTTTTAAAAAAAAGAATACATAGAGGAAATGACCATGCAGATTCTCAGTCATCCATGTTGTGGTTTTCCCAAAGGTGCTTTTTCAAAAGGCAACTAGACTTTCTTTGCTTTTGCTTGAATACGTTTTGCTTCTCATCCAAGAAGCTTCTTTACTTCTGAACTGAGAAGCAAAATGTCTTCAAGCAAAAACAAAGAAAGTCCAGTTGCCTTTTGAAAAAGCACTTTTGGTACATAGAGAAAATGAAAGAAAGAACAAGGAAGAGTACATATAGATATCTGAGGATTATAAATGCAGCACTTGGAAAACTAAAGCTGAGAATGATCTACAAAGCAGATAAAAATGCTAAGAAAAAGAAATTGGGCTTCTCCAGATAAATGTATCAAAATTATGGAAATAATAAAATAATAACTTTAAATTACAGGAAAGCAGATTGCAACTGTGTGTTATAAAACAACTTCTTGAGAGTCGGAAGAGTTTGACAGTTAAATCAGTTCCACAGAGAATTGGGGATTGTTTTTCATTGGATCTGTTCAGTTGGAGGCTACATTTATTTTCAATTCCTGCACTGAGTGGGACTTAAACTTGGCCTAAGTCCAACTCTATGATTTTCCAAAATGTTAAAATACAAGTGCAAATGCTTAGTGTTGTTGATCTTTATCATGGTATATAGGAGATGAGTGCTATTACAGTTCTATAAGCTGCTGATATTTCTGCCTCACAAAACTGTCCAGTAGTTTTAATCTACAGCTATCAATATTCTGGCTTCTTTCATTTCTGGGTCTCTTGTCATCAGTTACCTTTCAAGAACATGTCAGTTCTCTAGGAGAGCTATCTAAACCCGGAAACTAAAAGAGAATTGTTTCAAGGTTTGAATGCAATGCAATTTTAAAATTCACTGATGAATCAGAGATGTACAGGAATGAAGTTGATAGCTCAAGAATATATAAAATGGAAAAGCTGCAATTCCCCCCCCCCATTTCTCAAGAACAGTCACTATAGAATACTCTTTTCGTTTTAATATCCCAAGGAAAGAACTTTGTGTTTTGATGATATTAGAAAATGTCAACAAGTATTTGCTCTGTCTGCAAGAGCAATGACATTTTACTGCAAGGTAGAAAAATCCCTATTTTAGTATAGCCACGTGCCTTTTTTTTTTTTTTTTTGCTAATAGCTGGTATATTTTTTCATCCGGCAAATGATCAAAAACTCCACAACTTCATATTGCATTACTATTTCTGTGTTTTAGTATTGTTTATTGTTCAGTTATAGTTTGAAATTTAATCATTGTTCCAATTGCAAACTTTTTTTTCTTATAGCTGGGATTCCCAGTTACCTGGCTTCACCTTCAGTGATATGTTCATTCAGATTTCAACTCGCCTACCTTCACAGTTTGTATATGGGTTTGGGGAAACAGAGCATAAACAATTTCAGCATGAAATGAATTGGAAAACTTGGCCAATGTTTGCAAGGGATCAGTCTCCTGGAGTGAGTCTTTCTTTCTTTATAGAATTCACCTTTACTTATTTATTGTAGATTTTAACTAAGTAAAGAGGCTAAATTAATGCCTCACAGTTCTTTTAAAATGAAATGTATACATTTATTTAGCATTCTTGCACATCACTGTATTTCACAATGGCTCCAGGCAGTTAGCAACATAACAAAAGACATATTAAAAGTCTACAGTAGTCAATATTAATAATCAATTAAATTAAATTAAAATGGCCATGCTGGTAAGTAATAATAAATGAAACCATTCGTGTGTTACAATTTTTATTGGTTTTTTTTTTTTTCGTAGTTAGACTGCTTAGAATATAATCAATTCTAAATAAAATAAATCAAGTAAGAAAGTAAGTACAAAGCATTATATGACAAAAACACACAATCAAACTACAACTCTCTGGAAAAGTTCCACCTTTATCAATTTCTAGAAAGTGATTAATAATGGGGCAAGTTCACTCGAGGGGAGACTATCCCACAATACCAAACCACAACAGAGAATTGACTGCCTAGCTTCAGTCCCCCTCACTTTGGGAATCAGCAAAAGTTTTTCATAGAATATATAGTAGCATGGATGAAGTGGAAAAGGGAGTTCTGCATGCCCAGGTAAATACAGTAGGGCTTTATAGGTCAAAGCATTACTTTACATTTGGTGAACTTGGAATGAGTTTGGAAATCTACTAGCAACACTATAGCATTGGTGTAATAGTTCTCAATAACAGTGCTAATTAGTAAGCAAGCCACTATATTCCATACCAATTACCACAGCCAAGTGGCCTTCAAAAGCAGACCAGTAGAAGAACACTTTGCAGCAGTTTAGCCAAGTAATAATGAGGTAACATGTAATTTTACAAAATCCCTGTACACCTCACAGGGCTGCCCTGTATAGCTGAAGCTATACAAAAGCCTCTTGGCCATACTTCCACCAGCCCATCCAGCAATTACTCTGAGTCCAGAATGACCTCCATCTGATAAATCTACTTCTCACAGGTAGTGCTTCCTTTTTAAATGAGTGGAAAGCACAATAATCAAGTAGCAACTCCTTGGGTTCATGCTTCAGGGATCAACATATGTCCCATCCAATCCCAAACCTAACTATTTCCAAACATCAGAACCAGAATGGGTAGCCTATGCAATCTTAAGTATCATTTACCTACTGAGCACACTTCACCTTTAACCAATAGATGACTTCTTCCATTGTCTTCATGTGGATGTCGAAAAATAATAGGAGAGGATTAACCCATGAGGCATCCTTAAAACTATTCAACCATTGTGTTAACCACTCTTTTCACAAAACCAATGCCTGGAACCACTCTCTAAGATAAGAGTGGCACCATTGCAGAATATTGTTCTAGATCCCCAGCTGGAAGGCAGTTCAGAAGGATTTCAGTGGTGATGGCATCAAAGACAGCCAACAAATCTAAAATATTCACACTTCACTCAGGTCCACACAAAATATGCTGTATTGAGAATGTAATTTATTGCATTCCGTCGATATTCACAGGCTGGCAATAAAATATATATGCTAAACAATGCACTTGGTTATGACATTTAAAAAAAATCTTTATGCCTATAGTATAGATTTAACACTTATGGAGTTCACCCTTTTTATATGGCCTTGGAAGAGGATGGCAATGCCCATGGAGTCCTATTGTTGAACAGTAATGGAATGGGTAAGTTGATGTTCATTTCCTGGTATCTATTCGAAACTAATATAATGCATATCATATTGGTGAACATTAATTTATAGGCCAGATCAGACTCAACATGATTTTTGCCAATCCCTGCACTGTTCATTCTACCAGTATGAAAATATGAAGTTCTTATTTTCTTGCTCAGTCTGAAATATTTATCCATCTGCAAGCAAATAGCTAAAACAACTTTTCTATATAAAAAATAAATAAATCTGCCATCACAAATGTGACACTATATGTCTGTTTTTAGCATATGTTATTCCAAGTTAAACGACAGATTACTATTATTTGTGAAATAGCTTAGCCAAAGCAAATAATTTGATACAGTTACCTGCTTCCTCTTCCTGGAAAATGTCTCTGTGGTTAGCAGATGAGATACAGCACATTTCCTGTGATTTCAAGGGAGAAGATTGTACATCAGGTTGCTCATCTCGGAGGTGAAATGACAGAGGAGTGATTTTCATTGTTATTGTTTGATTTTTTATTTTATATAACAGTACTTTCAGGTCTATGTAATATTTATTTTCCCTATGTGAATTTTCAGAGGTAAAATTCCAGCCAACTCCTGCTTTAACCTACCGTACCATTGGAGGAATTTTGGACTTTTACATGGTTTTGGGTCCAACTCCAGAACAAGTCGTTCAAAAATATACTGCAGTAAGAACTCTTATTACAAAAATTCTACTCTAAAATTTGATTATGACATTCCTTATTATACCAGCACAACATAGAACATATAATCCCTATTTCCTTTTGTTTTTTTATTAGCTCATTGGACGTCCAGTTTTACCTCCATATTGGGGTTTGGGATTCCAGTTGTGTCGATATGGCTACAAAGATGATGCAGAAATCTCTGAATTGTATGATAACATGAAAGCAGCTAACATATCATATGTAAGTTATGCAAAAATGAGCATTTTTTTTCACAGCTTTCTATCCAAAAAAAGAGAATGTTATAACATTACTTGAGTTAGTTTCATATGAATAAGAAGCTATGCATTATCGTTATGCTAAATTATGGTAGTATGAAAGAAAAACTTTTCTAGAGCTGCTAAAACACCTAAAAGCTCTGGATAAATATTTAAAAAGTCAGCAATTCAAAAGAAATGTTAAAATAGAAAGAGATTAATTGTCAATCTGACAAAGTTATAATATCAGTTATTTCTTATGGATAATAACAGCACTACCAGTCTAAAAACAAACATGTACTGGGTTTAACAGAAGTTCTAAAAAACTAATGTTAGTGGTGCAGTAGTCTTTTGTTCCTTGATGTTTCATTTATTTATTTATTTATATATTTGTTTGTTTGTTTATTTATTTATTTGAAAATGAATAGTTTATAATGGGTTTGTTATAAAAAATACACATCACTTCACAAAATTATCTGTTTTTCTTAGGATGTACAATATGCCGATATTGACTACATGGAGCGGCAGTTGGATTTCACTTTAAGTCCCAATTTTGCAAATCTTCCAGCTCTGATTAACAGAATAAAAAAGGATGGAATGAGATTTGTCATCATTTTGGTAAATGCTATTCATTAATTGTTCAGACTAGTTGCTTAATCTAACAACACAGACACAATTATCCATCCATCCATCCATCCAATCCATCCATCCATCCATCCATCCATCCATCCATCCATCCATCCATCCATCCATCCATCCATCCATCCATCCATCCATCCATCCCAGTTATTACAATGTATATCTCTGGATGGATTGGTTTGCTTTTTTAGATATCTGAGCACAATAGTAATTTCCTAGGGTTTCCTAAGACTTAAGGAATATTTCAGCCCTCTTTGGTTGTGTAAAGTTGTTGACTATTTCCCCTAAAGTCATTTCTCTGATTCTCTACACATATAGATATTTTTTTAATGCAAAATTATCATTACAGTAAGATGACCGTATTCAATCTTTGTATAACCCCTTCTCAATTTTGTAACCTTTAGATGCTCCATATTCCATTCTAATTCTAATTCTTCCTGAACAGAAATGTTTTAAATGGCAGGTCAGTGTGCTAAACACACTCTTGTTTTTAAAGTCAAAGGACTCTTTTGCTTTCTCCCATTATCCATTGGATATCATTAGTGTGTTCTTGGGTATTGTTGAATGAGTTGTATAATGGTTGTCTTCTTCCTGACAACCACACCAACAATCTTTTGCCACTATTTTGATTGTGAGTATGACTGCCATTAATACAGTATAAGCTTCTTTTACTTTTGTTTTAATATTTTCTACCACAATTATTCTTGTGAATTATATGAGTATGAATTATATGAATTATATGAATAACTGAGTATGATAGAAGTGCAAGTACAGCTTCTTTATCTAAATTGTGCTATTCTTTGATTTGGATTGATGTTAGAATGCTATATCTAGCACTGAGGTTTCTCCTGTGTCCTGTTTCCATTATGACCATAGTAAACGTATAAAATCTCTTAAATTTAATCTTTACTTCAGTTAAGATTTGAAGGAAATACTGCTTCTAAGAAAAAGAGAATCAACTATGTCTTTTTATTCTCTTCTACTTCTCAGTCCCATTTACACTTTCTAGCTTTTCACTATAGAGTAGGTTGTGAGGAAAGTCTATAGAGCTTGCTCCTACAGACCAAAAGTGGAAATACTTTTGGACAATGTGAAGTTCTTCCATGAGAAATGTGTGTTGCCTCTTGTAACATAGTCTTTCTATATCAGGGTGACTCCCAAATTGTTGGGGAAATCTTTCAATAATCCGTTCCATTTATTTGACCTCATCATAGCGGTCTAGAACTCCAGTTTGGTGTAATGGTTAAAACATCAGGCTAGAAAGAGGGAGATTATGAATTCTAGTCCTGCCTTAGGTACAAAGTTAGCTGACTGATATTGGGTCACTCTCTCTTATACGTAGAAATGACAAACCACTTCTCAAAAACCTTGCCAAGAAAACTGCAGGAACTTGTCCAGGCAATCACTAGGAATCAACAATAATCAAAAAGAAAGAAAGAAAGAAAGAAAGAAAGAAAGAAAGAAAGAAAGAAAGAAAGAAAGAAAGAAAGAAAGAAAGAAAGAAAGAAAGAAAGAAAGAAAGAAAGAAAGAAAGAAAGAAAGAAGTTATATTTGTCATTTCCACAGCTGTTACATTTCCACTATAGGATTGCCTGTGCTGTATGTTGGACTTCTAGATTTAGATGTAAATCTAAAAAGTATACTGTTTTGTTTCAGGATCCAGCCATCTCAGGAAATGAAACTGATTATCCTGCTTTCACAAGAGGACTTCTGGATGATGTTTTCATTAAGTGGCCTAATAGCAATGATATTGTGTGGGGGAAGGTAATATTTTATAATCGTAATTTTGTGCCTTGCCTTTATGCCAAAGAATAGCACTCAATATAGCTAACAATTATCCTTCCTTCCTTCCTTCCTTCCTTCCTTCCTTCCTTCCTTCCTTCCTTCCTTCCTTCCTTCCTTCCTTCCTTCTTAGAAGCTGCCAATTTAATTGATTCTGGACAGCTAATGATACAAACAACCAATAAAAAATATTTCCAGCAAGATGGCATGGTCTGATAAAATAGAACTAAACAATTAACAAAAAGAACAAGGTCTGATCATAAAAAACAGCCAAAGAAAACAATTCCTCATATTCCAGATCGTAGGGAAATAAACATGTCCCCGAGAATAATTTCATCTTCAGATTTCAGTCCAGTCCAAGCAAGACTGAGTGACTCTAAGATGTTTGACCTGCTGATTCCATAGATCTTTAATCTTTGATTGTGGATATGATGGCACTAACACAGGCAGATCCAGTGTACAATCTGGGTGTCCTTCTGGACTTGTGGCTTTTGCTTGGAGAGCAGGTGTCAGACATGACTAGGAGGAACTTTGCATGATTATACATCACTTGCACTCATTCCTATACTGTGTGAGGTCTGTTCACAGTCACTCAGGCCCTTGCAATTTCCAGACTGGATACTGAAACATGCTGTTCATGGGTCTGCCCTTGCAGAACTTTCAGAAACATCAGCTGATGCAGCAGCAAGTGTTGCAGGCAGTATATTGCATTGGTTATTCAGCACTGTGTGTTAAAGTGGCTCTCAGTGTGCTTCTGGGTGCAACTCAAAGTGCTGGTTACCACCTGTAAGGTCATTCATGACTTGGGACTGGCTTTCTTATAGGACTGCACAGATATTGTTAGTTTATGAAAGTCAGTTGGCAGGGGCCAAAAGGAGAGTCTTTTCTGTCATGGTGCCCACCCTTTGGAACACTATTCTCTCTGTGATTAGGTTAGCCCTTTGCTAGTGGCTTTGTGTGCCCTTGAAAACCAGGTTTTGTGCCTGGGTTTGGGGCCCTTGGTGTGTAATATAGCCCATTGTCATTTTATGATTTGCTCAGCTGTCTATTATTATATTATGTATTTTATTGGTTTTATCTGTTTTATTACTTGCCACCTATTCTATGTGAGTGTACACAAGTCAAGTTAACAAATATACAAGATCCAGAAACAAATGTGCATCCAGAAACACAATTAGCAGACAAGAGAGATTTGTACAAAGTCCTTCCAGTAGGAGTCTTGAGTCCAAGAAGACCCATAATTGTGCACCAACACTGAAGGAGTGCTTACCCCATCCAATACCAGGGATGGAAAATCTTCAGATCCAGGAGGCATCTTAATCCACACCTCTATAGTCTTGCTAGGACTGAGTCAAAGAGAAACTCTGAAGAACAGATCTTGGGAAGAACAGATACAACTGGAATGTGGCATGAATATCAAATACTAAGGCTGCCTTCTCCAAAAGCAGCCCTTCCTGTTTCTGTTATATTTGCTATGCCTCTCATAGCCATATTGTGATTTTCTGCCATTTCCTCGTACAAAACATCAACTTCCCTTGATTCTTGCCAATGTTCTGCATTTCAAAGCACCCTATCTTGCAACCAGATAACATACTTCTCCAAATAAGTAACAAGCCCAGACATCCAGGGTATTTTATCATAGTGCTCAGCAGTCTGAAAGCTGTTCAGCTAACCTACTTCCCACTACCACTTATGTTCTTCACATCAATCTCCCACCCTCTCCACTCTTACCTGCATTGCTGTAGGAAAAAAAAAATCTTTCCCACTGAGAGATAACCAGTATAGTTGTACCCTTCCCTGATCTCAGAGCAGACAGTAGCAACAGAGATGTGAAAAAAGAAAAAAAAGGAAAAGAAAGAAAGAGAGAGAGAGAAAGAAAGAAAGAAAGAAAGAAAGAAAGAAAGAAAGAAAGAAAGAAAGAAAGAAAGAAAGAAAGAAACTGCCAAAAACTGAAACATTTAAGGCAGATTCCAGATCCTTTTCTATGCAAGACAAAAACAATAACCAAGATAGCTGCTGTATTATGTATGCCAACTACATGACAGCTGGAGGATACAGTTGTTGTTTTTCTTTTTTGCTAGACCACCCATATGTTCCTACTCCCATTATTGAACAGCCCCATCATCCATATGCCTAAATTCTCTGGCATACAAAGGATCCTTGCATCCCCATTCCCTCCATTGCTCAGCTAAGAACTCAATCCAGGGCAGATGCCAAGCCATCATCACTATTATTGCTGAGTAAAAAGGATTCCCATGTTCCCAGTTGCACTACAATCTCCTCAACAATCAAGCTGGAGGACCTCTAGCTTAGACTCACAACTGCCTTATCCCCTTTGCCTTATTTTTTATGTAATTTTCCCCATTTTGGTAACAATGAAAGGCAAACAAATTTTGACAATGGATTATTTGTAAGAACAAGTCTTCCTTTCCTTTAATTAATTCATAAAGCTAATTATTTCCAAATGTTCTTTTTATTTTAGGTGTGGCCATATGTTCCTGATGTTGTTATAAATTCATCACTCAGCTGGGATGATAAAGTGAAAGTAAGTGTAATTTATTCATGCACTGCTTTGGTAAAAAGATCCCAAGCAAATTTTCATACTAATAAACCTTAACAGTATTTTTAGTAGTAATAGTAGCAGCAATTATAGCAAAAACCAATACAACTTCAGCCACATTGTTGAAAATCTGCAATTGGAAGAAGCTGGATGAATGTACTCTGATCTGTAGGTTGTTGGAACAAGTATAATCTCTGAATGCCTGAATGGCCAATTCTCTGGTTTATTTTGAGATAGATTAAATTTAGATTAAAAATCACAAAGCTTGTACCTCATGGGGAAACATTGTGAGAAAAACACAGCAAAGCTGCTGCTCCCTGAATCTCACAGCAATAGATACAAAGGTTAAAATTCAAAGAACTTTGAAACTCATTTATAACCCCATTGGAATTTATATACATCCTTTCACAATACCCTCTATAATGAGGCAAAGTATCTTGGTTATCTTGTATAGTATTTAATACCAGTGTCTGCTATTAGATACCAGCTGCTAGGATGCAGCAGTGGAAAAGAATTGTTGACACAGAATGCTTGACCCGTTGACCTGATTCAGCAGGCTTTTCTTTCATACTTACTGCATGGGAAGAGTTTCATTAAAAGTCTGGGTTTTTGTTAGAAAACAATTCTAGTGTGGAAACATTCAAAACCCCATTGGTTTTTTTTATCAGTCTAAACATGCTTCCTGACACACGTTTACTCATAAATAAGCTCTGCTAATTTCTTGATGATTTATTGTAATTGGGTAAGTGTAGTTTAATAAAAAAAAAGGACTAGGGTGATATGATAGATATGATATCTAAAGGACTGCCACAAAGAAGAGGGTGTCAACCTATTGTCCAAAGTACCTGAAGGTAGTCCAAGAAGCAATGGATGGAAACTAATCAATGAGAAAACCAACCTAGAAATAAAGATAAATTTCCTGAACAATTAATCAGTGGGGGCTTGCCTTCAGAAATTGTTCCATCACTGGAGATTTCTGAGAAGAGATTGGACAACTACTTGTCTGAAATGGTATAGCGAAGACTTCCAAGGTCCCTTCCTACTCTGTTATTCCAGGAATAGAATTATAAAGATTCCAGAGAGCCCTAAGAAATTTTTTAAAAGCCTATGCATAAAGTTATGGATATTTTATGTGAAGCAAGCATAGAGTGTTCTTAAAATATGTAAAATGAAATGATTACATTCCTTCTCTGAAATCTTATTAACTTCTGCTTATTAGATGTGCAGAAGATATTGGAATATATTGTATCACACAGATGATGTTACCTAGTTGGATAATGAAACATCTGCAAGCATACAACCAAGCTCATGGAGCACCAAAACCCCAGAGGTTAACCCTGAGCTACCAATATTCTCTTCTATTGAGATATAATATAACCTTTAAAAAAAGCATAACTAACATTCAAAATACTCCTGAAACTTTAGGTAATTAATCAGATCAAGATATTGTAGCAGAAATAAATGTGAAGTTCTTCATTTAGAAAATAGAAGTCACACACAAAGAAATAGAATTGGGCATACTTGGCCATATTAATTGTGAAAAGGATTACAGAATAGTAGTTAATTATAAACTGTATATGAATGAACAGTGTGATGAGACTGCACAAAAGGTAAATGCTATAGACTATATCAACAGAAGTTTACTTTCTAATACATGGGATGTTTTGTTTTCTTCTTCACATTTTCTGCTCTTCTTCAGTTTTACAGTGCTTGGACTGCTTTCCCAGATTTTTTCCGCAAATCTACAGCTCAGTGGTGGAAAAAAGAAATTGAAGAAGTCTACAATAACCCCATCAATCAATCACAAAGCATCAAGTTTGATGGACTATGGATTGTAAGTTTCTATCTTGTGTAATGTTTTATGTGATAAATTTAGTAACATTATTTCCAGTTCATGCTTTCTACATTAGTCAGTGTTTTCAGACATCACATTTAACAGTAACAAAATATTATTTTAAGACTATAAACTATACTTCTGGGGAGCTTTGTAATTCCCACTAATTTTCTATTCCCAATTATTGTTAAGCCAACTCATTTGGAAGACTTTAAGTTAGGGAAATGGACCTAAAATATAGAAAATTGATAATTAACTAACTGAATGAATGAATGAATGAATGAATGAATGAATGAATGAATGAATAAATAAATAAATAATAAATTTAAAAAAATGAATAATGCAGCTGAAATGCATTATGAGGACATTGATTGTGGTGTTTTTACTAGTAGAAATGAGTAACTGCATCCAGTTTTGGTCACCACGATGTAAAAAAGATGTTGAGACTCTAGAAAGAGTGCAGAGAAGGGCAACAAAGATGATTAGGGGACTGGAGGCTAAAGCATATCAGGAACGTTTGTTGGAATTGGGTATGTCTAGTTTAATGAAAAGAAGGACTAGGGGTGACATGATAGCAGTATTCCAATATCTCAGGGGTTGCCACAAAGAAGAGGGAGTCAAGCTGTTCTCCAAGGCGCCTGAGGGCAGGACAAGAAGTAATGGATGGAAACTAGTCAAGGAGAGAAGCAACCTGGAACTGAGGAGAAACTTCCTGACAGTTAGAACAATTAACCAGTGGAACAACCTGCTCCAGCATTCATTGGTGAATGCTCCAACACTGGAAGTTTTTAAGAAGAGACTGGACAGCCACATGTCCGAAATGGTATAGGGTTTCCTGCCTGAGCAGGGGGTTGGACTCGATGACCTCCAAGGTCCCTTCCAACTTTATTATTATTAGTAGTAGTAGTAGTAGATCCATTTAGAACCCAAATCTCATTTATGCCCCATTTCAATATGCTAATCCATACGTCTATGATATTCTATTTCATATATACACTGATTTATATATAACACACTTAAATATCCTGTAGAGCCTTCTAAATCAAGAAGATCAGGCAGTTCAAATGAATATAAAGGTTTATTGCAAGCTTATGCTTTCTACAAGAATCTGTACTAATGTACTGCCTATTTGCTAATGGTCAGTTTCTGCTACCGTGGACTTTACAGCTTACTTCATCATAGCTCATCATTTGTATAATTTTACAAATAGTATAAACTAGAAAGAAGCAATATCATTTTGTGCAAAATTTGCATGCAATTTTCAAATGAAACATTTAGCTATAATGTTAGGTATACACTTCATAAAATGTTAGTGAAATTTTTAATAACAGTCTCTGTGTCTTATTTGTTTTACTATTTAAGGATATGAATGAACCTGCAAGTTTTGTCAATGGTGCAGTTACTGGTTGTAGGAGCTCTGAACTAAATAATCCTATATATATGCCAGGTAATTATCATTATAACACTGTATTCTAATTTTTTGGAATGTTGGTAAATTTGAGGCCAAAATATCAACATGCCAGAATTTAGATTAAGCCAAACTTTCTAAAATGAATTTTTTTAGATTCAGTCAGACACATGATTCTGGTAAAAAATATTTTGGAAATAGCGCTATTCTATCTCTTCCATGTACCTTTGGCTGAGTTCTCTCACAAATTTATTATGCACTTTGTGTATGCTATATTTCACTGATGTGAAATCACTATAGGCCAAGCCATGTAAAATATTTTACCTAAAAAAGTAGAAATTTACATTTCTAAATTTCAGACAAAGATATATCTGGTTCTGTTAACTTCCTTGAATTTATTTATTTATTATTATTTTTATCAGACATTCTAGGAAAACATGTGGGACTGAATGAAAAAACCATGTGTATGGAAAGTGAACAAATTCTGCCTGATGGAAGCCCAGTTCGACATTATGATGTCCACAATTTATATGGATGGTCACAATCTAAGCCTACCTATGAGTAAGTTATCTTTCTCTGAGTAATAGCATCACTTTAATAGTTATTTAGTAGTAGCTATAGAAGTTGTTCCATTTAATAAGTAGAATTTTAGTTTACTAGAGTTAATTTGCATGAAAAAATAAAAGTTTATAAATGTACAGTATCTTAGTTTAATTCTATGATATTGTTGTTTCAGATAATAACATTTAAACATGTATTTCTTTAAATTTCTCTGCAATGGTTCAAATATTTTAACATTATAGCTAGAGCCAGGGCTTTTTTGTCATACAACGCACCAGAACAGAGTTCCGGCACCTTTTTTCGACGGATTTTCCAAAGTTGCGTTCTTTTCCTATTGTTTCCCTTCCTATCCTCATTTGTTTTTGAAAATGCCCCACTGGCGGTACAGTGTGAGCGGAGTCCTCTCCGGTGCTGTCTGCCTCCTCTAGGAGGAGCCATAAGGCGCTGGAGCGCCAGAGCATGGCTTGATTGGCTCGGTCGGACCATGTGGTGTGGAATCCGATGGTGGCAGTGGGAGACACATAAACCTGGAGGCCATCTTTCACCAGAGGGTGAGTGAGCCTTTTGCCCTCCCTTACAGAAGGTGGGGTGTGAGGTTAAAAAGAGGTGAAGCAAGGAAGGCAATATACCACCAGAGGGATTGATCATTCAGAAGATATATGAATGTGCCGAAATGGATAAACTCACGCTAGAACTAAAAGAAAAAGACGATTCGGAATTTTACGCGGTTTGGGAAAAATGGTATACTTGGATAGATAATAGAAACAAAAATTGGAAATATACATAAGACTACTGTGTGGTTAGATATTGAATGTATATAGTGTATATATTGTATAGAATGCTGATCCGAAGTATATAAAAATGACACAGTCTGCTGAATATGTATTAGAGTTGTATAAAGGAAAATGGTAATAAAAATTATTAAAAAAAAAAAAAAAAAAGAGGCAAAGCGAGAGGAAAGAAAGGCGGCTGGCGTGGAAGCTTGCCCAACAGCGAAACTTTGCTGTTTCGGTTCCTTGGGTAGTTCAAAGGCTGGGATGTCTACAAAAATCTCTTTTTAGTCTTTTATACTTTATATTCAAATTGCAGAGGGGAAGAATAAGAATAAAGCCAATGTCTTGTGATTTGGAGGTATTATTATTATTAATAATAATATATATTAATTATGTATTGGTCAGATGTAAAGGTAGACCTACAGTATGAGGTTTAATCAGATCTATTTATTAAATTGGGTTTAACTTAAAGGTAAATTAAAAGTAATCTGTTCACTGACAAAGTTTCAACTTTAATTTGTTTCAAGTCAATATGCATATTAAACTCCAAATGTAAATTTTTCCACCTTGTTTGACAACTTCTTAAAAATAATTCAATCTTTTACAAGCAACCAATTTTTGTTTTATTGGGCCAATTTCATTCCACATAGAAAGCTGACATTTCCACTCATTAAACTAAATGGGTATGCCAGTGGTAAATGTCCCAAAAGATTAATAAAATGCCTTCTTGTAATTTAAAGCCACACAGTGCATAGTAACATTAATAGTATTAACTTACCTTGAACAAAATCCTAGTCTTTTAGATACACTAAAAATTGAAGGGTTTTTTTTTTCAACTACAAAGGTAAACCTTGTAGGGTAGGCAAGGCGGGTTGTATGACGTGTGTGAGTTCCGGCACTTTTTTTTTTTTTTTTTTCAAAAAAAGCACTGGCTAGAGTTATAGGATAAATTGCATGATAGACACCTGCAGTTGAAGATTTGTTGAAAATGAACTGAGTTTCTGAGATTTAATTCATCTGTTCTTAGACCCATCTCTATAATAAAAATTATTGACTATAACTGGCATATTCAATAACATAATACTGAGGGCAAGAGATCATACTTTTTTTATTTTTTATGTTTCTATCCTGCTTTTACTTCAAGGAATTCCTTGGCAATTTAACAAAGCCTAGCAGAAATATCCTTTCCATAGACCAGATATCAAATAAGTGATCTTAGGCATATTTGTCATTTCTTAATATTAGGCTGTATAGCATTTTACAATATAGTCTGGTATCTGAAAATCCCAGAGGACTACTTTCTAAATTTACCACTTGGATCCCTTGTATTTATAAGAAGGAAATTATCTTTAGTTACCAGTAATGTACAAAAGTTAGGCTAAGCTATAACGTACATACAAAGTTGGCCTAAGATACTTTGCTATCTGAGATAAGGGGCTACTGCCATTTCATGGATTGAATATTTCTTCAATACTGATGAAAGAATTCTCTCTTTTATTTGAAAGTAGCAGACTAGTTAGGAGGAACAAGCCATAATTCCAACTCTACAAACAAAGCATATTGTAGTCACTTTTTCAAAATAATAATAATAATAATAATAACATATCTTACAGTATATGGTTTAGTAAACAGGTTCTGGATATGCACAAGGCACATTTGGTTATATTGAAATTTGTGCTCATCTATGAAATTTGCTTTGTTTCCCTGTAATAACATTATTAAGAAAGAGAATGTCCCCTCTGTCCAATTTAGCCATTCCAGAGAAAAAAGTTAATTTCTTAGGTACCATGGGTACTATACAACTGCAATCTTCAATAGAAGCTGGGTGCCATTGGGACATTTACCTTTCCAGTTTGACTGGCCTTTATGCTTTGCTGTCTTCTTACTAAATCTGCAAGTATATTGGGACAGAATATTAAGAGACCCAGCTATTCAGCTAGTTGTGAGTAATTATTTGTACATATTTCCTCTGTAAAATTTTATGAAGTTGCTGACCTGTTTCTAAAATAAAATGGCCAAGCTAATATTCTGAATACAGCTCAACATGAATGTTTATGCCCATGTCACCAAATTTTCTCTTGTCCTGGTGCTTTCAGATACAGTTTATTGAGTTTATGAGATGGATTCATTTTGAAACATAATCTGCAAAGGCCAACTTGAGACACTCCTGTGTGATGAACCAACCATGAACTGCAATAAAAAGGGCTCTGCCATTCATTGACAACATGAAACAATTTTCAACTTCTCAATATGCCATTAAGAGTGTAGCACAAGGAATTGGAGAAGAAAATAACCTCTTGTTCCAAGCTTAGTGTGTGATGGACTGCTTTAATTAAAAAGCTGGTATTGTTTGGCTAGGATTCCATGTAGGATATGCAGAATGATTGTTTTAAATTAAGTGCTCTGTATACTTGTTTGTAAATTAATAATCTTAGCAATTCACTTTTTTTTTAAAAAGTCAAACGTTAAAGAGGGGCAAGAGGGTAGATATAATGGAAAGAAACAGAAAAATACTACTGCTTTAACAATGTATTTTGTCTGTTCCCAGACCTCTTTATGACACACTAATTCCTGATTGAGATACTTTGTGTTTGAAACAATGCCAGATCTAAGGATAATATACCTAGGTTTTTTACCCTGCAATTCAGGGTAAAAATAGCCTTCCCTCCAAATTAGTTATAATGATCCAAGTTTCATATTGCCACAAAAAAAGTGGGGAAAACATCACAGTATTTATCTGAGTGAACTTTGCATCTGGTAGCATTCTAACATTTCACTGACAATCAGAACTTTTACAAAACTGCTGATGAGAAAGGAATGAATTTCAGATTTGCCTATTGCCAGCTGGATCAAATATTACTTAAATGTCATCAGCAAACAATAATTCAGCACTAGATGTAATGATACCTTAATCAGGGGTAGGCAACCTTGGCTCTTTTATGACTCATGGACTTCAACTCCCAGAATTCCTGAGCCAGCCATGCTGAAGGGAAAGGGAGAGGTTTCCAAGCTGAGCCATGCTGGCTCAGGAATTCTGGGAGTTGAAGTCCACGAGTCATAAAAGAGCCAAGGTTGCCTACCCCTGCCTTAGATGAAGCTGAAGGTGAAGGATTAAATTTTGGGTTTGTGTGTGTGTGTGCATTTGCACTTCCTTCAAAATAATGGTAATAAAGAGAATAAATGACAGGTTCATCTTACTCTTATTTATTTATGAAATCTTTCCTGATTTATCTTGTCCTTCACTCCAGGATAAATCCTATTTTGAAACTGCAAAAAATAATATACAAAGGTTAAATTGTCAAACTTTAAAACAGAGCAAGAGTGTGAGAGAGTGCAGAGCTAAAAATCACTGAAAGGCCAAGTGGCGCACAACACAAAACACAACAACCTATCAGAAAGAAGAGAGGAAATTAGTCTGATCTCTTTAGATAAAGGTTAAGTAGAGAACACAGGAAGGCTGGTTCCTGGGCTGTCACCACTTAACTTCTCTTGCTAGAGAGGCTTATACGAAGGTTTTCAAATGAAGTAATAAATAAATTTTCAAGTGGGATGGAGGTGGGCTTTCACCAAGATATGACAATGGTCCACTTTGTCTACACACACACACACACAAAGTGAAGATGAGGCCAGAAACTCCTAATATAATTTAAATCATGGGAATGTAATATGGTCAATAAAAATATACATTAGACAGCAATGTCTACGGAGATTCTCAGTTAACCAGGTCATGGTTGTCTCAAATATGCTTTTTCAAAAGTCAACTCGACTTTCTTTGTTTTTCCTGAAAGACAATTCACTTCTCATCCAAGATATATCTAAAAACATATCTAATTAAAAGAAACCAAATGTATTTGTACACTTAAGCTACTTATATAGCTGTCCATTCCACAGAAGTGACTCTGGATGGCATACACAGATTAAAAACTAGGGTTTTTAACTTATCAAACAACTTAAAGATAAATAGGTTTATTTTATCTCAATGCCTTACTGAAAAACAGAAATTTAAAGCTTTCTGGAAGGCTAACAGGGTTGAGGTCATCAGAATTTCAGAATTGGCTCCTACCCTTTTGTCTTTCCAGACCAGCCTCTACCAGCTTCCTTGGGGCCTGAAGGGGCAGCATCACACTGGAGCCAGTTGATGAATTAAGAGAAAACCCCACCTCACCCACTCCTTTCCTCCCAATCTTTTAACTGTAACTTTAGTTTGGATTGTAATTCTATTTTTTGTTCTTTTTAGAAATATTTATCTTTTATTATTACTTTTAATGTTGTAAGCCACCCAGAATCACTTCAAAGCAAACAAATAAATAGACATCTATATACCATTCAAAGGAGACAATCAACAAGACAAAAGGGAACCAAAACACCTTCTCACCAGCAATCAGCACTCAGATGAGCAGTGATTAACACCAAGATTAACATTAGACCAATAATTAAACAGCAAATAATAGTCCAATGAAGAAACAGCCAAACATGCTAACAGTAAAAAGTCCAACCAAAGAACCACCAAGATCACTTGACCAGGCAAGCCACTAGAACAGAGGTCCCCAACCTTTTGGGCACCAGGGTCCGGTTCCATGGAGTGAGGTTTTTCCGCAGACCGGAGAGTGCGTGGTTTTGTGTGCTGCCTGCATCCCACGGATGGGTCTTTGCTTGTTTGTGCGGACCAGTTGCTGGCATGCCATGGACCGGTACTGGTCCATGGACCGGGGTTGGGGACCCCTGCACTGGACTATAAAATGAAAGGAAATCCCACTTCTGACTACCATTGATAATGTTACCTAGCTTGAGTAATGAAATGTCTGAAAGAAAACAACCAAGCTCAGAGACCACCAAGGATTTCTCAAATGTTACCTTGAGTGTAAATCAGGATATATTTCGACTAATGTTATGATAGATGTATGTTTGTATGGACTTTATTTTTTTTTTTTCATATTCTTTCTTACTCAGTATTGATGAAAGAGAATGTTTTTTTAAAAAAAAATCTTTCCCAGCAGAATAGAATTTTAGAGGAATTATTATGAGTAGAATGCTATGTTATTCCACTAATTTAGTTACAAGGTGGCTGAGGGCTGTGTGTGAATATCTTTTGCTATATAATCATCTCTTAGCAGTCTGCTTTAATTAAATCCCAAGGGATGATATAATGAAAACATTCCTCCAATTGAGCTTTTTCAAATGGGGAAGCGTAGGCAGCTGAAGAGGATTCAGCATGATAGAAAAATGTGTTAGAGAAAACAACAACAGGAATAGCACTCTGAATTATCTCCAACAATAAAATCAGTTGAAAAACATTGTAAGAGAAGATTCTGAGAGAAATAATTTCTCTTACTCATTCTGAGAGAAAGATAGAAATGCATAATCTTTTGTAGAGGAGGAAAACTCCAGAGACATTGCAAGGTCCAGTTGCCTCAGTATTTATGGATATGTCAGCCCTATAGGGTAGACTAGATTAAGAATCAATGCCATATAGGTCTACAGCTACTTTAAATAGAACAGCTATAGTAACAGAATCTTGCAACACTTCCATTAATTTTATCATTATGTGAATTATGTGAATCTGTGTGAGCAGATTTCTCAAGTTAATTTCTTAGAATGGGTTTAAGCCATATTTGTCTGATTATTGTCTTGTCTTCCCACTGTTTGCCTTCTACATAAAATAAGGCAAAGTTTCTCACCATTCATCTTTGCCTTGCCATATCCCATTCTCCGACAGATAATTTACTCTGAGCAATTTCTCAACTCAAAGTTAGGGAAATAGCATACAGAATGAAAGCACATCTTTTTCTTTACAGGTAGTCCTCGAGTTACACCAGTTCATTTAGTGATGGTTCAAAGTTACAACACCATTGAAAAAAGTGACTTACAAACGTTTTCATACTTACAACTGTTGCAGCATCCCCATGGTCACATGATCAAAATTGGGATGCTTGACAACTGACTCATATTTATGACGGTTGCAGTGTCCCAGGATCATGTGATCAGCTTTTGTGATAGGCAAAGTCAATGGGGAAGCCAGATTCACTTAACAACCGTGTTATTAGCTTAACAAATGCAATGATTTACTTAACAACTGTGGCAAGAAAAGTCATAAAATGGGGTAAAATCACTTAACAAATGTTTCACTTTGCAACATAAATTTTTGGCTCAATTGTGGTCATAACTCAAGGACTACCTGTATTCAAATACCTGATTTGCAAGCATTTAAAATTTAAAAATTTGGAAATTTAGAAGTTAAAATTTAGAATATCTTCATATTCCAATTAACAACTGTTGTATGTCTATATTTAAAACTCTTGATGCACCCTTGATATAATGGTCTTAACTATTTGCACTGTATTTTTGCTTCTAAATATATATCATGGTTTTTAATGACTCACTCTAAATGTTGCCTTATTCCTGTTATTAGTGCTCTGCATAGTATCACTGGGGAACGTGGCATTGTCATTTCTCGTTCAACATATCCATCGAGTGGCAAATGGGCAGGGCATTGGTTAGGTGATAATGTTTCAAAATGGGACCAACTTTACAAATCCATAATTGGTAAGTGAAAGCTAAGTTGCATGTAGTTAGCAGTTTTTATGTAAACAAATATAATTCCTACTGTTTATAAAACTTTAAGTAACAGACTCTTAATATCAATAGTATAAAGTTGCTCTTAATGCTTATCTACCCATTTTTGGAGTGGACTGCATACGTTTTTTGTAGTGATCAGATTTATTTATGTGCTCAATTTCTGGATATATCAACAACATGTAATTAATGACATAGGCTTTTATTGAATATTAAGAAACAAAAATCATGAAAAATACTCACCAGGAACATTTAAACTTCTCAGTTCCTTATGAATTAAACTTAATTCTTAATACATTGAAAACTGAATAAATGCATTTTTTGTCACTTTTATATTTTCATCCAGGAAAGTGCAATAGCTATGCATTGAAAGTATTGCATGTGAAACTAAATAGCTTCATATTCCATAACACTATCCTTATGGCCATTTAGCATGTAAAGTATTTTTTCTTCTTCATTGTACATCTGAAATGTATTTAATACATGCTTAATTAGATTTCCATAAGTCTAATTAAGGAAAACATTTAGGTTGCACTTCTTTGAAATTTGCATGTGATGTTATATATTTTTCTACATTTATGAGACGTGTCCCAGAATAAATATATATCCTCCTGACCATATCATGTTGCTCTTAGAATTAAAAGTTCATTGAATGTTTTGAATATATTATAAAATTGAATATTAAAATGTGTACTATGAAAGTTACACATATAAAATGTGTACATTGAGATAATTACACTAAAGCCAAAGTTTGTTACAGAAAGCTGCATCGGGAAACAAATGTGTTGTTTTAGAAAATATCTTGCAGAAGATTGAGTATTGAACATATCAATACTTGTAATTTTGATGTAGGCTGGATTTAGACTGATACATGTACCTCTCAATTGAAATCAAAACAAAATCTCTAATGTCCTACAAGTGGTTAATATAGTGACTATTAAAAAAAATCATTTGCTAAAGCAGTGTATTACTTTTTTCAGGTATGTTGGAATTTAGCCTTTTTGGAATATCCTATGTAAGTTTGATTCAAAATAATTTCAATTGTTTCTTTATGTTTTTTTTTAAAGTGAGACTGATAATTAAATATTTTTAATATGTGCAGACCGGAGCAGATATCTGTGGCTTCAATGACAATACAACATATGAATTGTGTGCCCGTTGGATGCAGTTGGGTGCCTTTTACCCATATTCTAGAAATCATAATGGCATTGGATTTATGGTAAGTTTAGAAAATGTGGTTTTTAGTATTGATGTTTCCTAATATGGTGAATATTTCCTTCTGGTTCATGCTTTAAAATGCTATAGTTGTATCAAGCCATTATTCATGTTTCTGTCTGTTCCATTAGAAGTGATAACACAAGAAGAAAGCACTGTGCAAAAAGTAATAACCGTGATTGGTTTAGTAAGAACTGCAACTAAATCAAAGTGAGCAAAGCCTCAGCTCACTTTAAATATGGGTAACAGCACCCACAACTACTCCATTTTATTCCATGTTGTTAGAATGTGTCATCTCTATCTTCTTGATCTATATGAGAGATAGGATTGGCTCCCAAACCTTTACATATGAGTAGTATATGATATTAATCAGTGTTACTCATATGTTCGCAAATGCTATGACTAAGGAAAGTTAATAAACAAATAATCCATGCTCCTGATCTGGGAATGACGTTTCTTCCACTCTGTTGTTTGGAAGAAGTACTGTAAGTACCCCCCCCCAAAAAAAAGTAGAGTAATCTTCTCTCTGTTGGAAGGACATCTCTCTGCACATACACAGCCAAGAGAGGCAACTCTGGATCAGAATGAATTTATGCAAAACAGCTAAAATTTCCTCCAGCAAGGTGATTTATTCAGTGAAGGTTATCTGATTTGCTTTGCTAAAATAAATAAGCTACCCAATTTGCCATGGCAAAGTCATTTAGACAACCTCAAACTACTTTGGTTCAGTGATACAGTAGAAAACATTTCTCAGCCTTCTCTGGTAACATTCACCCAAGTACTTCAAGGTGGGCAGTTTCAAGATAGCTCCTAGCATGTGCCAAAGTCAGTTAGCCTGGAAGACCTTTGCCTGAGCATACAATTCAGGCTGGGCGATCCCACAGTGCTTGTTGAGGCAGTCAGCCTCAAACATTTTCTCTGGGTATCATGTGTGACTGTGAATGATGGTGACAGACAAGCCACTGGATAGTCTCCCTCTATCTGTCCATATCCACTGGTCAAAGAAGTGCCTCCTGTGCACCTGTAAACTTGCTGCATGGACATCTACTTTCACTCTAGCCCTACTCCTGTTTTAGCTTGTTTGTTATACTCCTATGGGGGAAAAATGTGCCAGACTGGGAAGAAACCATTGCAGACATTAAATCCAGTACCCAGTGCAGGACTCTCAACTCAAGACATTCTGGATAGATGGCTGTCTAGCTTCAATTTAAAAATCATCAGGGTACACAGCATATCTCTCAGTAATTGGTTTCACTATTTAACTACACTTCTGCATAAAAGTCCCCTCAAAAACATTTAATTAAGGAAGTAGGTTAAACTGTTGAATCTTAAGGGTTGATATAAAGACATGATTAATTGATATGATTATGGATATAGCTAGCCTTGAGAAAACTAGGATGAAGGGAACTATGATAGCACTGTTCAAATATTTGATGTCAATAGAAGAAGATTAAGAACTGTTTTCCTTTGTTTCATAGTGCAGGATGCATAATAATGGATTTCAATGATACTAAAGTTAATTTAGATTAAATGTTAGAAAAAGCACCCTAACAGTAAGGATGACAGTAGACTATTATTCATAGAGATTGCATCTTGGATAATCAGTCAACAGGTTGTATTTGTGGTTGATACTAAATTATTTAGGATGTTAAAACCTGAAAATAACTGTGAGGAGACCAGACGAGTGCAGAGAAGAGCAAAAGGATGGTTAGGAGGTTGGAGGCTAAAACATATGAAGAATGGTTGCAGGAATTGGTTATGTGTAGTCTCGTGAAAAGAAAGACTAGGGGTGACATGATAGCATTGATCCAATATCTATGGAGATTCTCAGTCATCCAGGTCATGATGTCCCAAAGCTGCTTTTTCAAAAGGCAACTGACTTTGTTTTTCCTTGAAGACATTTCGCTTCTTATCCAAGAAGAAGCATGAATGAGAAGTGAAAATCCAACTGTAGAAGCTTCTTGGATCAGAAGCAAAATGTGTGCAAGAAAAAAACAAAGTTCAGTTGCCTTTTGAAAAAGCATCTTTGGGACAGTCTTCCAATATTGGTCAAAGATATATTTTTCTCCCTTTCTCAAAACATTAGAACTAAGGAGCAGCCAATAAAACAGATTTGGTGAAAAAAAGCATTTATTCACGGAATACATAATTAGCTCTTGGAATGTATTGCTACTGTACACAATAAAGTCATAATGAGATGTCTAGTCTGGATTTTTATATATATATAAAATTTTACTAAAGAAAAATTAACCAGATAAAAAACAAAACACATCAACCCAAGATGATAAAATATACCTTCTTGTTGTTCATACTTCCAACATAAATTGAAGTGGCTTTATACATTCTAGACCAGAGGTCCCCAACCTTTTGGGCACCAGGGACCAGTTCCGTGGAGAAAGGTTTTTCCACAGACAAAAGAGTGCATGGTTTTGTATGCTGCCTGCATCCCACAGATGGGGCTTCGGTTGTCTGTGCAGCCCGGTTGCAGGCATGCTGCAGCCAGGTACCGGTCCATGAACCGAGGGTTGGGGACCCCTGTTCTAGACACTTTCTCTGGTGACATATACCAGTTTTTTCTATCAGTTATTTTTGCTCTTCCATCTTCATTTTTTTGCTAACATTTTTCCTTTTCTCATTATTGATTTAAAATCCAGCTACTGCATCAAAATCCCTTAAGTTTTACATTATTACTTTTATTCCTTCCAAGAGATTTTCCAAAATTATTACCAAATCATTGGCAAATACCTGTAATTTAGGTAGTATTAATATTCATGGCTTAGTACTATAGTTTTGATACTTTAATATTCTGCAAATACCAATTGCAGAAGAATTTGTCTCCATTTTCTGCTGTGAGGATTCCAGAGCCATCTGATTGGCCACTATAAGAAACAAAATGCTAAGTAAGAAGATATATGGCCTGATCCAACAGGTCATGTTCTTATGATGGACACTGCTTAATTGGATATGTTCAGATGGAGGTTAGATTGCCATTTATCTGGGATATTTTAATTTGGACTTCTGAACTAAGCAAGAAGTTGATTTAAATGGTCAAAGACTCATTCAAACTATTTGGTTCTATAAACCTTAGGGTCTGCTAGGAACACAGTGCTGACATAAATCTGCAAAAATAAGAAGTTATATTCCAGACATTAACCCCTTAGTTGTTTATAACAAAAGGGGCAAAAAAAGAGAGAGAGTTAGACATAAATCTCATAAATAGGCAGGGAAATTAACTGATTTGGCCTCTGCTGGTTGCTGTATTCCAAAAGGTGTCTGTCCTCTAATGTGGAGAACAGCAAGGTTAGAAATATATTGTAGAAAATAGGTTAACGAAGTGAGTGGGAAAATAAATTAAGGAGGAAACAACACTTTCATACTTAATAAGGCTAGTGAAGAAAGATCTAGTTTTATTGCATATTGATAAAGGACCAGAAATTCTGGCCTGCCAAATTTTAAATATATGCTGCTGAATTTAGATGGACAGAAATGTGAAGTGCTACTGCTAGTCCACTATCCAATCTGTTGCACAGTTTTTCTTTATGAGATAGACTTTGTTCTATTTAAATATTCTTTCCCACTAATTTGCCATCTGTAAGTGGTGAATTTTCTAGAATGTATATATTCTGCAGTTAGTGAAGACTGTGTTCTGCTTGTTTTTCCTTTCCCCTTATCATGAGTCTATTTATCTGTGTTGGTCTGTATGTCCAGGAAGCACAGGATAGGCTGCATAAACTACACTCTTGGCCACACGGCCAGGAGAGATGGTGGAGAGGGTAGAGTGATGCAATTGCCACTACTTATTACTGCCCCTCTTCTGCTCTCTTAAGGATGGGGGTGGGATTACAGGTCTTTTTTTTTTTTTTAGCCTCAGCCAAATATGGTACATACTCAATGTCAACATTTATTTTTGTGGATTCTGCCCTATTCCAAATTTGGTATTTTTCTGTTCACATTTTAGAAAGTTATCCGGAACATTGGCAAATAGAGATTGTCTTGAGCTCCTTTACATAATTTATTCCAGCATCCCATTGGGTTGAGAAGAACAAAAAGAAATGGCTCAGTTTTTAAAGAAATTAAAAACATATTTTAAATCCACAACAGCCAGTAAGTGGCTCAGACAGACATCTCCATAATTCACAATAGTCTAGGAAAGTGGAGGAAATACAGTACAATCAGACATGCAAGATTCTGTTATACCAAATCTAAATCAAAGTAGTTTTAACTTTTAACTTGGCATTGATTTTTTAGTCTGGTGTACCTAAGTGGGACTGACATCCATCTAGAAAATACAAGTATATTATTTTATTTTTTTCCTAATGCTTTCCATGCATATCAGAAATAGCAAGGAAATGTGGATATAGCAGCAGAGTGACAATTTCTGAAAATCTAACAATTATATTTATTTGAAATTTTAGAAGCAAGATCCTGTAGCCTTTAATAAGGAATTTGAAGACATATCCAGGAACGTGCTCAATACCAGATATACTTTGCTTCCATATCTGTACACATTAATGTATGATGCCCATGCCCACGGCAGCACTGTTGTGCGCCCTTTACTTCATGAGTAAGTATTGAATATTCTTGAATCCTTTTGTCATCTTGAAATTGTTTTGGTTCTTTTTTAGTTTATAAAAAGGAAGGAAACACACACATGCACATACACACTTACTAGTTTGTTATTCCAGCAATTATAGGAATCCATCCTATGACTGCACAAAGCACTGTAATGTGTAAAGCTATCTGACTAAAGTCATTTATTTTTCCTTCAACAGAAGAAGCTGAGATGAGTTCCTTCTTGGACTTGCATTTTACTGGGGGGAAAATATTATACAGTTGCTATGTTACGTTATAACAGAAACAGAATATAATTAAACACAATTAAATAACTAAACATATGCTATTCAGTGAATGTGAATTCTTATAATGTATATTATTTTAAAAATATAAAAACAAGCCCAAAGTTTGAATATTATTTTCATTCATACCATAATCATTGTGTGACACTCAGTAGGGAAAGTGAAAATTCTCTCTGAAATGAAGAGTCATCAAGAGGTGACTTTTAATTAATTAATGGTGTGTGAACTTTCAAAGCTTAGTTTTTGTTTGCAATAAAATAACAACTGAATATATCCTTTTTAAAAAGGAAAATATGCCCTTCCTTCTTTAAAAAACTCAACAGGTTGGAAATTTAATCTCAAGAGTAGCTACATTTTTCAACATTTAGAACAGTCTTTTCAAACCAAGTATATAAAATAGCATTTTTGGCACACACCCAGGTATTTGATTTTTAAAGAAGCATAATGCTTTTATTGCTCTCGATCAAATGTTTAATCAGAATATACTGATAGTTTTGGATAACTTGAAGTAGATGGGCAAAAGCTTCTTGATTAAGTTTTAAAAATGGAGGAGGAGGAAATGATTAAAGTTTTGGTAGATAAAAAGCAGAGCCCAACCTGCTCTACATAATCATTCATTATACTACTTTTAGATTTACAGATGATAAAGCAACATGGAGTATATATGAGCAGTTTCTCTGGGGACCTGCGTTGCTCATTAGTCCTGCACTACATGAAGTAAGTTGAGAGAGCAAAACAAACAGTAAATATGTGTGAACATATTTTTTCTTCAAAAAGAACCATTCATATTTTTAATATTAATGTATCTGTTTAAATGTAGAACATTACAGAAGTGGGAGCTTACTTTCCAGATGCCCGCTGGTATGATTATTACACAGTAAGTAATAATCTCTCTTTTTCTTCCTTTACTACTTCTATAGTAGTAAATTTCCATACTTTCTTCTAGCCTCAAACTTCAGTTGAGTTCAAGAATAAGAAGACTTTGATGAATAAAAGGGGGGCACTGAGATAAATACTGATGGGAATTTGAATCAAATGTTGGTAAAAGCAACCAAAGAAAACATTATTCAGGTTCTCCAATAAATGTGGAGGTGTCTGTGACTTTTGGGGAGGTGGGGAGAACAACATGGACAAATATTGTCTTCTTTGCAAATAGGATGAAAACATTGGGACAAGGCGGCAGCAGAGAAGATTGCCAACTCCTCTTGATCACATCAATCTTCATGTCAGAGGTGGCTATATTATCCCATGGCAGCTACCTGGTTTAAACACCAAGGCCAGGTATGAGCCAATGTGTCACATGGTACCTTCCTCATGAATTTTGTATTGAGAAGTACTAGAAACTAAAATAGAATGCAAATTCATTCATTTGTTTATTAATCAAATTTATATAGCTGCCCATCTTACGAAAAAGCAACTTTGGGTGGTGTACAACAATCATATAAAACAACCAGTATAAAAACAAAACATTTAAAAATATAAAAATCCACATTAAAAGATAAATATTATGAAATATGTAATTGTTTTAGAGTTGTTCACTGCCCAGAGTCACTGGGTTGAGATGGGCAGTTAAATAAATAAATAAATAAATAAATAAATAAATAAATAAATAAATAAATAAATAAATAAATAAATAAATAAATAAATAAATAAATAAATAAATAAATAAATAAATAAATAAATAAATAAATAAATCTTCTCTGAGTGTGGCTAGACAACAGATTCTTATGAGGCCAACATACTCTAGCTCAAGTTAGAACAATGATGAAACTAAATCAACTTTCTTTTTTTTTTAATGTCCTTCCTCTTCTCTTCTCTTCTCCTTTCTCTTCCTTTTTCTTTTCTTTTTAGTCGAAAAAAAATAATGGGACTTACAGTTGCTTTGGATGATAACGGAATTGCTCAAGGACTTCTTTATTGGGATGATGGAACAACAATTGGTAAATATAACCTTGATAGACTAATCAATAGATTTAATTGGCTTACTGTATATAATCACTCTCCATACAGTAGAACACATTGACGATGTACTGAATTGTAACCCTGTTAGAATGTTTAACTGAATAATGCAAATTATTGAAAAGAATGCAAAGCCCCTTTAGCATAACTTGAAAAAAGTATGTCCTTAATCCTAGGACAAGTAAATATTTTGTGATTTAAAGCATCATTTTTGCATGGCTTCCAAGAACTCTAGAAGGCAATGCTAGAATGTAGGGCCTATATTTTTGGCCCTTAAAACAAACAAACAGTCGAATTAATCCATTGGAGGTTTACCTATTTCTTTTAGCTTTTTTATAGGGTCAAATGCATGGAAATTGTTCCACCTAAAATTTAATTTTCCTCCAATTTTAGTAATGAATTTGTTGTTCAACTATACTTAAAACAAACATGTACAACTATTTCCATTAGAAATTCATGCTTTTGCTCAACTATTTATTTGGTTACCTGTTTGTTGCTGTTAGGAAGTTATTCGGTCTACAGCTGTGTTTATATAACTGGATGACACTGCATATAACATTTCCCATGGATTGTCCCAGTGAGTTCCTGGGTTTCTTGGTAAAATTGATTTTCTCGATCCATTTTAACATGGCTTCAGACCTTTGGAACAGAAATTGCCTTGGTCACCCTGTGGGATGGTCTGGGCTGGCAAAAGGATTTTTTCCTGTTGCTTCTCCTGGACTTTTCAGTGGCATTTGATATTGCCACTGAATATTCCTCCAGGACAGACTGAAATGAGATATGGGAACATTATAGCATATAGTGATTCCACTACTACCTGGATGGCCTTTTCTAAAAGATGATGCTAGCTGATTACAATTCTGCCATATGGTGGTTCAGTTCAGAAGTAATGAACACATATTATGAATACTTAAGGCTTTATTCCAAGACAATATAAGAAATAATAGACTATGTTTTCCCAAAAATAAGACCCAACCGGAAAATAAACATTAGTGTGATTTTTCAGGACCCTCGTAATATAAGCCCCACCACAAAAATAAACTCCAGTTAAGATCATCAGCCAGACAGACCCATTTAATACCATATTTCCCCAAATATAAACCCTAGTCGGAAAATAAGCTCTAATGCACCTTTTGAAGCAAAAAATAATATAAGACCCGGTCTTAATTTTGGGGAAACACGGGTAGTAAAATAACATGTGACAGGAATCAAAGCATGTTCAAGAATACTGAAGAATTCAAGAAGAGCGATCTTATGCCCCTTTTGCTGATGACAGTGGGTGGACTTCTTCAAAACCAGCAAAAATGCAGCGACCTGCCCTGTTCCATCCCATGGGGATTTCTACCTAGTTTGTGTAAGCAATGACCACCGTTACTCATATCCCTTTTTGATGGTCTCATCTCACTGGACTTTGCAAAGGACAGATTTGTCTTATCTTGTGCTTGGAATGCTTTGTCAGGTGGCAATGACACTGTCTCAAGGTTAAAGAATGTCTGTTTCTTTATATTATTATTATTATTATTATTATTATTATTATTATTATTATTATTATTATTATTATTATTATTATTATTATTATTATTATTATTATTATTATTATTATTATTATTATTATTATTATTATTATTATTATTATATTCTTTAATTTTTAGTGAGTTTTGTTGTAAACTGCCCAAACACTTTGGCTATTGGGCAGTTTAAATATTGAATGAATAAATGAATGAAATGGTGGAAAACAGCATGTCAGAAACATAGATAATCATATATTGCTATTATTTTGTTACAGATGCATATGAGAAAGGACTTTACCTCTTACACACGTTTAATGTCAGTCAGGTATGTACATTTCCTAGGCATTATTTCCCAATTGAATGAACCAGTACAGGTAATCCTCAACTTACAACAGTTCATAGTGACCATTCAAAGTTACAACGGTGCTGAAAAAAGTGACTTATGACTGTTTTTCACACTTACAACTGTTGCAGCATCCCCATGGTTATGTGATCAAAATTCAGAAGCTTGGCAACTGACTCATATTTATAATGGTTGCAGTGTCCCAGGGTCATGTGATCACCTTTTGCGACCTTCTGACAAGCAAAGTCAATGGGGAAGCCAGATTCACTTAACAACCGTGTTACTAATTTAACAACTGTAGTGATACACTTAACAACTGTGGCAAGAAAGGTCGTAAAATGGGGCAAAATTCACTTAACAAGTGTCTCACTTAGCAACAGAAATTTTGGACTAAATTGTGGTCATAAGTCGACTGCCTGTACAGAGAAATCATTTATGCTTCAGTGTAAATCCTCCAGATCCAAACCAATATGACCAAGACAGAAACAATGAAGGAAGAAGCAAAATGTGTTTGTGTGCTAAATGCAAATTAATTGACTCTCTCTCTCTCTCTCTTGCTCTCTCTCTCTCTGTCACACACACACAGAGAGAGAGAGAGAGAGAGAGAGAGAGAGAGAGAGAGAGGGAGAGAGAGAGAGAGAGAGAGAGAGAGAGAGGGAGGGAGAGAGAATATGCTGGGATTTTTTTTCTCTCAGATTGCTTTCAATCTTGCTCCTGGTCTAGGATCCTTCGACTTCCACTCTTGGACACGCCTCCTCTACCTCCCTCCTCCTGCCTCAGCCCATTTATCTCCAGCATTCCTCCTTGGCTGGCCTGCCCCTGGCCATTCTCCCTAGCCAATGGGCCCCTTGCCCTCCACCCCACGCCCTTTGACCTGGCCTTTTGCCAAGTCACCTGTGTCCCAGGCCTTTGGCTGCACAGGACAGATAGCCACCAGCCAATCAGGTGGCAGGCAGATGCCATGGGCAACAGGCAGGCAGCGGTGGGCAGGGCTTCCCATTTTGACCCCTCCCACCTGTCGTTACCTTTGCGGCTGGACTCCAGCCTGATGATGAGCTGAGAGCCACTCAAAGGCCCATCAGGCTGGGTCCAGGCACAAAGGCAATGATAGGTGGGAAGGTCAAAATGGGAAGCAAATGAAAAAAGAAGGGAAAAATACCTAATCTATACCAACTTGGTATGAATTAGGGCTTCTAGCCTACTTTATCTACATGTGAATTATACCTATGGAGATTCTCAGTCATAGCCATTCTCAGGTCATGGTTATCCCAAAGGTTTTTTTTTCCCAAAGACAACTGGACTTTCTTTGTTTTTATTGAAGACATTTCTCTTCTCATCCAAGCTTTGGGACATGTGAATAATACATTTATTTTAGTCAAAATGCTAATTTACTCTGGAACAACTTTCTTTAGTTAGCAGAGTTATAATATACAAAACAAGAGAAATGCAGAATGGCATAGTCTCCCATAGGGAAACTGGGGCATGTTAAGCCAAACACAATAATAAGTAGGCAAAGCTACATTTAGATTTACAACGATCAGTAATAATCAAGACAATGAGCTTTTATCTACAGATTATTAGAAGCCAGTATCATTAAACCATGAGTGTCACAACATTTTGCCAATATTCCCATTGCTGCTATTTCCATTCTCATCCTATTGGCCCAATAATAGATTACATGGTGGAACCAAATGTAGGGAATGGCAAATTATGAAATAATTTTATAAATAATGATATTGGGAAACTGTCTTTCAGAATGTCTTGGATATCAGGATTGCCCATCAAGGATATTTTGACCCAAATAACTTAAAGTTTGGTGAAGTAAAAGTCTTAGGGGCCCAATTCAAGTCCTCTCCAAGTGTGGTTGTACTTCAGAATGATGCAATCATTCCATCTACTCACAAAGTAATGTATAACTCTACAAGTCAGGTAAGGAAAAAATAATTTTAGCATTAAGAAGAGCATAGATGTATCCCTGTTCTATTAGACCAACACTTTTTGAGATTCAGTATCCAGTTTCCCACAGTGGCTGCCTGTGGAAAATCACAAGCAATATATGATGGCTACTCCATTTTGTGGTTTTCCATTACTTGCATTAAGTAATATGATATCTGTGGCTCTCAAAACAACATGATGACTAATAAATATCAATAGATGAATTTTCCATGAACTCAGTTGACTCTCTTCTAAAGCCAGCTGTGCCAGCCTTAAACATTTAATGTGGACACAATTCAGTAGTGTTGTGATGCATTGTAATCTTCAAATACTGGCTTGAACTGATGAAGATAAAGCTATGTGGAGTAACAGAGCCATCCTTTTATCCATATATTATGGCACAGAAATGACTGACCTAATAAGAGGAGGATGAATGCATGGCAAACTCAATCAAAGGAGAGTTAATCATAGTGAGAAGCAAAGTGATTAGATCTGAGTGGGGATGAAATATTTCTTTCCCCAAATTCCATTGTTTTCTACTACATTGTATACACTTGTACATCTATGATATGAGAAATCAATTGTACTTCATATAAATGTTTTTCTATTTATATACAGGAACATTAAACTAAGTTTATCATTTCCACTGTTTTGTTTCCAAAGGCAATGCATATTACAGATCTTCACCTTTTCCTGGGCCAAGCTTATGCACTACGATGGAACTAGCATCTCTTATACAACACAGAAAACCATTTTTCTCATCTGTACTTATCACAAGTTTATCATTCTTAACATGACTAAGTTCATTTTTGGATGTTTTCAGTGTACAACTATTCTGGAAAACAGTAGATTGACTCCATTATTAAGTAGATCTGACTTTACAAGGTTCAATAATCAAAGGGCACAAGTCCATATTTCATTCTCAATCCATAGTGTAACTTGTTCAACCCAATGCTAACTCAACATATTTAATAAACTTTATCTCAATGTCAACTTTAATATTTGCATAAATGGTTCATTGCAATTCCAGTTCAGCACATATCCTTGTGAGTTTTATATGGTTTTCTCCATGAAGACTCCAAAAATAGGTAATTTCTGAATAGAAAAAAAAAAAGGTTTTCTGAATGAAAAACCAATTTATGTTCTATATATCTGATAATGCTGTGTTAGAAATGCCAGTTTTTGCATAGGGCATAACTCGGTATATTTGCTATTCTTGGGTCTTGTGAATAACTGCTATTAGACTATGTTATTATAATTTGAGTAAAAGTCAATATTGGAACCAGAGCTCTTTTCTTTTATTATTTTTCATTAAATATACTGTATGAGTAAGATTTGAAGTTAAGCCTTAACATCTTGTTTCTAAAGAGATCTGTTATCCCATCATTTGCTCAGCTTCTAAAGAACCACTCAGTTAATTTTTTTTGTCAAATATTTCAATTTGGATCAGAAAAACAAACCACTTTTAAAATTTATGGCTGCATATGAGAGGTAAACATTAGGGAACTGATAAAAGAATTAAGGGAATTGTTCCTTATGTCAGTAGATAGCCGAGGATGCTTCCATGCATATTTGAATTCAGCTTAGTTCCACATAATTAAAATGCAATTCTTCACACACCTATCTGGGAGAAAATCCTGATAAGCTGAAAATAACTTTTGAAAAATGCATTTGACTTGTCTAAGATACTATTTCTGTCATACATTTATTTTTTCCTGGCTTATCAATTAAATAGTTTTACTGTTTGTGTGTAATAGAACTGAATTTAAATATCTTTTGGTTTAAATGATTATGAAGGGAGAAATTGGAATATTTCCTTTAATTATGTCATTAAAATCAAATTGGTCTATATTTTCCAGATGCAATTAAAGGTAAAACTATTTAATTTGCTTTTGGAAATTACTTCTATATAGTTTTTATTAACGCTCTGTCTGGTGAATTGACTGAATTTTGATACTACTAATTTTAATATTATAAGATAGATATTCACAGAGCACTATGGATGGAGCAATAACTAGGAGTATTTAAGAATTATTAAATGAATAAATACATAGAAAAAAGCCAATATTTGTGGAATTATGCCTGCATTGCCATGAAGAAAAGTTCAGGCACTCTATAAATCAAAATAAATATTCATAAATTATTAGCAAATTCAAATAAGGCTATAATATAAATTAGCATTATGTATGCACACACAAACATTTAAGGAGGACACTTTGTACCAAAGCTATAATGAGAAGACTAGAAATATGATCCCTGGAAGAAAGATTGGTAAATTCTTATTAGTGCATTTCTGGCACATGGAATAAAGGAACAAGGAGAGGGAATGTCTAAGCAAATACAGATAGAGTTTTAGAAAAGTGTAAATAATTCATCATAAGGGTATTGATTTTGATTATTAAAAGTAATATGGTTACCAGTATTTGATATGAATTAAAGCCATTTTCCTAAAACAGAAAAAGGATTCTTTCTTTGAGAAACGTATCTGACACATTAATAGTGTTATCTGAAATGCCCTTCAGTGTTGTCCAAACTCCGAGATTGGGCAAAGTTGAAATCAATCACCCAAGAACTCAATACTAGGCTAGTCCCGCCTTCCCATCCCATCCCATCCCACCCCACCCCAAAGTGTTAAGAAACAAAAAAATAAAGTTACCCCATTTTTCCACAGTACTGTTCTGATTTTGAAATTATGTACATTGACTTTAGCTAACTACATAGCTCTAGAGGTTATTCTGTAGTTCTGTGTGGCATCCTGAGCAATGTTAGGCTGCATGTTTGAAGTGATCTTTGAGAGGGAAACCACACTTGACAAGATATTTTTAATGTCACAAATTTTCTGTATTTCCAATTTCTCGTGATAGGTAAGTGAAACCCAGGGCTTTAGAAATGGTTTTGGTACCATTTTTCATACTGAATAATCATGAAGAAATTTAAATAAAATGTGGTCTTCAAAAATTGTTTTTGAGTGGCACATGAAGCAACTGTAAAATCAGTATTGTGAGAACTTCATTGTGATGATAACAACTAAAGTTTGCAAGAGTTATGTAGGGCAGATCTGGTCCATATCAGTTCAAATGATATCAGTTCAAGTGATCATCCTAGTGGACGATTACTTGACCGTGAGCCAGCAGTGTGCAGCAGCAACCAAAAAAGCTAATACAATCATGGGTTGTATAAACAGAGGCATAGAATCAAGATCACACGAAGTATTAGTACTGCTTTATAAAACCCTAGTAAAACCACACCTGAAATACTGCAGCCAATTTTGGTCACCATATCACAAAAAAGATGTTGAGAGTTTGGAAAAAAATCAGAGAAGAGCAACTGAGATGATCAAAGGCCTGGAGACTAAAATATACAAAGAACGGCTGCAGGACTTGGGTTTGGCTAGTCTAAAGAAAAAAAAAGGGGGGAGACATGATAGTAGTGTTCCAGTATCTGAGAGGCTGCCACAAGGCAGAGGGGGCCAGGTTGTTCACCAAAGCACCAGAGGGAAGGACAAGAAACAATGGTTGGAAACTAATCAAGAAGAGAAGCAACCTGGAATTAAGGAGAAACTTCCTGACAGTGAGGACAATCAACCAGTGGAACAGCTTACCCCTAGAAATCATGGGGACTCCATCACTGGAGATTTTTAAGAAGAGACTAGACATTCACCTGTCTGAGACGGTATAGGTTCTCCTGCTTGAGTAGGGGACTGGACTAGAAGACCTCCAAGTCCCTTTCTATTCTATTCTATTCTATTCTATTCTATTCTATTCTATTCTATTCTATTCTATTCTATTCTATTCTATTCTAAATTCTTTAAGAATATGCACACAGAACTGCCTCCAACCATACTTTAAATAGAAATAATTGATTTATAGCAATGATTTATCTTTTCACATTGGCACTTTACAGGTTGGATGTGCTGTATATGAAATACATGATAAAAACTTCACATTTGTTTATTATTTATTTCAATGTCTTTTATATATGAATCAGACCCAGATGTCTAGTTTATGGATCTTACTCTCATAGATATTTTGTAATAAGTACACCTTATACTGTTAATATCTAATATGATAGGGTGCTTTTAAGTGATATAATTATTTCATGCTTTTGTGAAGCATTCTGTATCATTTATCCTATCCTTTGTGCTGGAGAAAGACAGAAATAAAATTGATTGATTTAACATTCAATAGCAAAAATATGCAAAATTTCAGAAAAAACAAACGTGGGGCACACATTTTCACAAAACTGTTATAGATAGATCAAGGGAGAGACAGGAAAACAGAATAAATATATAATAAATTATAAAAATGCATAGTTAATTTACCAGTAAAATAATAAGCAAAATGTTTTATTCTTACTATAAAAAGATAATCATGCAAATAACCATAAATGTTATTTTTGCAAAACAGTGATTTGTATGTATGTTTTTGTGCATAATTTCATGAATCTTAAATCCTGAAGCCTATTTTAGTTATTTTGATCCAGAGGTTGATCGCATTTGATCTTTCTCGAATACAGAAAATACTTAATATATCTGTAGGAATTTACAGCTGTTTCAATTGGAGCAAGATATTATATTCTGAAATTGTATTTATAGTATATTACTATTGTTGTGAGCATGAAGTTCAGCGTTGCAGATAGCAAACAAATAAAAGGAATTAAATCTTCAGAGTTACACATTTGCAGAATCATATAAATGTGATACTTCTTATTGCCCTTCAGATTAAGTGTGAGCAGATTGTTCCAAAATCAAAATAAGCCTCTTCCAGGATTTCTGTTAGCACATATAATTCTCTTAATAAACTTAATTTCTTTTTTTAGACCTTAAAATCTATTTGATACTATTTGTGGTTTGTTTTTATTACACATAGAGACACTCTGCTTAGTATTTATATCTGTGATATTCAATCAGAGTTGCACCAATCTTTCCCCCCCCCAAAAAGTATTTATGAACCTAAAAAATGAAGAGACTGCCCACATAAATTTAAAAGTTGCATGAAAACCATATTCAACAAAGAGATTGAACAGCAGTCTCAAACAGTTGAGAAATTCTTGAATTTGAGCAATGATCCTTTAAATAAAAATAATTTTGAAGGGCAAGCAGCAGCAGCTCGCAAACTCTGTGGACTAGCAGAACTGGTAAAGGAGTAAAGAATTTAAGATGGAGCTAATGAAAAAGAAACTGGAAATCTTTGCCTGGCAGTGAGCAATTCAATTTTGGTTCACTTAGGGAATAAGAGATATGCAAGGCAATTGTGGAAAATGCTGAAGGGGCTGAATGAGAAAATGTTCTCCTTCTTAAAGAATACCTTGCCTGAGAATCTAAAAAGAAAGAGCTTATCTAATCATGTGAGAAACAGATTTGGAATGCTTGGCTTATGCAGAGGAGAATGTGAGGAATAGTGAAGAGAGAAGAGACAGAATGAAATAGGTTTTGTTTTTGTTTTTTTAAATGTCCAAAAAGGAGATGATCCAAGTGACTTCCAGAACAAGGTATCATGAAAACCCTACGTAACAAGAAAAGTGGTACAGTGAGAAAAAAAACAAATCTCTTTGAAGAACAACAAATAGGGGAATATAATCAGAAAAAATGTCTGGGATGATCTGAGGTTATTGCTGGATAGAATATGCATACACACAAATACTGAAATAATTTAGAACACAGATTATAAAATGACAGAAATAATTATAGAAAAACAGTTTACTCGTGAACTGACTCAACTAAAAATGTGATAATAGTCAATAACCCAATTGTAAAATGGCAAAGCATCAAGAGCAAATGAAATACCTCCTAAATTGTTTAAAGGTCATGGACAAGAAGCAGCTAAGGTGCTAATAGCTCCATGTCAACAAATAGGAAAGATTCTATGCCTTAGACTTCAGGGAGGAAAAAAAACATCACAGTGTTTACTTACACTGAGATTTAGGAAAAAGTTCAGATTATGAAAAATTATACTAATCCATATACAGAGAGAGAAATATCAGATTGACAATCAAGTTACAGAGTGGATAGAGCCACACAAGATTGGTAACAGAAACAGAATAACAGAATAACAGAGTTGGAAGGCACATCGGAGATCATTTAGTCCAATGCCCTGCTCAACCAGGAGAGTCTATACTATTTCAGATAATTGGTTGTCCAGTCCCTTTTTGAAAGCTTCCAGTGATGGAGCACAAATTCTGGAAGTAAGCCATTCCACTGATTAATTGTTCTCACTGTTAGGAAATTTCTCCTTAGTTCTAGGATGCTTCTCTCCTTGATTCCTTCTCTTCTCCATTCATTGTCTATTGTCTTGTCTTCTGGTGCTTTGGAAAATAGGTTGACTCCCTCTTCTTTGTGGCAGCCTCTCATACAGTATATGGGAACACAGCTATCATGTCACCCCTAGACTTTTTTTTTCTTCATTAAACTAGACATATCCAATTCCTGCAACCGTTCCTCATATCTTTTAGTCTCCAGGACCTTAATCATTTTTCTTGCTCTTCTCTGCACTCTTTCCAGAATCTCAACTTTTTTATAATGTGGTGACCAAAACTCGATGCAATATTCCAAGTGTGAACTTACTAAAGTTTTATAACGTGATGAGCTACTTAAGATGGATGCTAGAGAAAGAAAGAGGATATGAGAAAGAATTATTTTTACCTGAGCCACAAAGGCCTTTGACTACATAAATTATTCCAGAATAGAAAACATATTAAGGTTTGTGTGTATGCCTGAGCACCTGAGGATTTTTTACAATGAACAGGAAGCTATTGGAAAAAATAACTGAGTTTGGAGAAGCATAGTTGTTCAGAACAGCAGCACCAAAAAAAAGTCATTGCTTTTGTGAAAAGCACTGCCCCTTAGAGTGTACATTCAATGTCACAGCACACATAGAAATGGAGCAGCACAGCAAAACACAACACTGCTGATACCAGTTTGGCCACCATTGCTCCTTGCTCCAGTTGCCTTTGATGTAGATTAAGGAAGGGAATGAGAAGCATACTTGCTTATCTTTGCTTAACTTGTTCAATGAATATATTATAAAAGTAGCAGGATTAAAAAGATTGATAGTTGGAATCAAAGCTGTGTGTGGAATTTCTAATAAATTGAAATATGTTAATGTACTATTTTAGTAGCTGAAAATAAAGAAGATTTAATTCATTATGAAAGTAAACATGGAAATGAAAAAATGGGGTTGATGTTTGCTTGCTTAGTCAATGCATAATTGGCAGCAAAAAAGTGAAGGAAACAGGTATATTTATTTTGTTGCATTCATGAATACATAAAGATTGACAATGTACTAGAAAGGAAAGAGGAGATCTAGGGAAAAGGCAGTGATAAACTCAAGATAATGAAGGATAAAAATGTTTCATCAAAAATAAGGATAGAAATAGTTAAAACATTTTGCTCCCAATAGTAGTGTATGTGATTAAAAAAAAGAGTTAAAGGAGTCTCTGTGGGTTTTACTCCATTAATCATTGCTGATTTTAGGGGGTGGTGCTTATATCCGTTTCTTAAAGCCATTAAGCCAGCACTGTCCAAAGATGTTTCTATGATCTGTGCCCATGAAAAGCATATAAAATATAGAATGTTGATAACTTCCCACTGAAGTGGTACCTATTTACTTGCATTTGCATGCTTTCAAACTGCTAGGATGGCAGGAGCTGAGGTAAGTAATGGGAACTCACTCCATCCCAGGGTGGTAGGACTCAAACAGCTGAACTTTCTCTGGCATCTTTTAAGCCATTGAACCACTGTGCTTCTTAATGTATGTGATAGCTGGTACTAAAAAAAGTAGAAGAGAACAAAGATATAAATTTCCAAAGGATGGATTTGAAGATAACTGTTTAAAGTATCTGTTTAAAGAAAAAAGTCAAGTATACCTGGAACCAGATAAACGGTGACTATTCACTTGATCAAGAAGGGAAAATGGAGCTACATCAGGCAGGTGATGGGAATAGGTGTAGTGGGAGCTAGGAAGAAAAAAGTTTATTCTTGACAAGATTGAGGAAGATAGAGAAAGGGGAAGGCAACAGAGAAGGTGGATGAAAGGCATCAAAATTTCTGGAAAATGTATTTAATGTCCTTGGAAAAGTATTGATGTAGGGAATGGGACTGCCCAACATCACAAGCATAAGGCATTAATCAGCTGAAGATATTACATCAGCTAGAAGTACCATGAGTGATTGTACAGCAGTTTAAATTAAATTAACATTACATAGTCTCCCAGACTATTTGAAACTGTTGTGAATATTCTAGAAATGAGGGAAGATGCAAATTTTCAATTTGTGTTAACATTTACATTTACAAGATTTTAATGTATACAGAGGTGCTGCAGGGAACTATGCAGTTGTATTTAAAATCAAGTGGAAAGAAAGATTATACCTGTTCAGCAGCCCTAGGTATATAAATTAAGTGCCTGAAAGAAAAGGAACCACTGGTGAGAAACAAGTCAAGTCAGTTCAGAAATTAAATTTCAATGAGGCTACCACTTTTTTACTGTAGAAATAATATATCAACATAGTGGTAAAAAACAAATAGAAATATACATTCTGAATTCTTAAACTTGGCCTACAAGTTTTAATAATTATGCTTTACATAAAGAAAACATTCTTCGTGTAAAACATAATTATTAAAACTTGTAGGCCAAATTTCAGAATTCTCAATGTTTGGTCATTCAGCAAGAAAACTTATCATTATTTAATTGACACTGGTTGTGAAAACCTACACTGTTACTTTAAAGGGGTTCTTTGCTTTGATAAAAAATCATGTGAAGCACCTTTTTAAATTTGTTTTATTAAGCAATGTACCCTAAAAGCAAAATTAATCAATCATATTACATTGCCTTCTCTTACTTCAAATTCTTCTCTAGCAATTCCAGTAGTGGGACAGTCATGGTTACCAGATATGGGTTGCAAAAATCCAAGACTACTGGTTGGTTTCCAAAAGGGGATGAACCAATTCATGGAAGTGATGGCAAATAATAGCTACTAGCTTTAATGGCAATGTGAATCCCTTGGAAGACCACTGCTAGGAGATTACTAAATTCCCTTGAGTATTTGTCCGGCCCCTATGAGAACAGACTGCTACAGTATGGTATCAAAAATAATGCTGATATTTCTTGTCCAAAACTGGCTAGCCCTATATGACACTTATAGCTATATAAGCTATATGACACTTATAGCTATATAAGCTATATATCACACACACACACACACACACACACGTGTGTGTGTGTGTGTGTGTGTGTGTTTGTAGATTTTCACGGGTACAGGTATGCAGGTCTTGGCGTATTCGGGTCGTTTCCCGTGTAAGATTGAGAGTGTCTTGGCGACGTTTTGATGAGGTCCCACTCGCCATCTTCAGGCTGGTGTCTTCGGCTTCGTGCTTGTGCGAGCAAAGCATAATCGGAGCTGCCGTCCTTCTATAAATACTGGAGGGGGTGTGTGGCATGTTGGCTTTGTAGCTGTAAGCAGGTTGGTTGGCTGTGTTGGTTGGCTGTGTCAAGATGTAACAACACAGCCAACCAACCTGCTTACAGCTACAAAGCCAACACGCCACACCCCCCTCCAGTATTTATAGAAGGACGGCAGCTCCGATCATGCTTTGCTCGCACAAGCACGAAGCCGAAGACACCAGCCTGAAGATGGCGAGTGGGACCTCATCGAAACATCGCCAAGACACACACACACACACACACACACACACACATATATAAAATAAGTGTTATAACCTATATAACACTTAATTCCATGCATTGATGCATAATGGCCAGGTTAATAACTGCACCATCCTTTGCTGCCTGATTGTTTAAATGTCAACAGGCTGCAATCAGTGCCACTGTTGCCTTGTACTGAAGAAAGGCATCCTTTCTTCAATCCCTCCTTTACTCACTGTGGAGTAATGACTGTATTCCAGAAATATATATAACAGAGAGATTTTGTTTGAGGTTCTTTAAGCCTTCCATAAAGGCAAGGTCCCATATGGAGCTCAAATTATTATTGGGCTGTTTTAAGCATCTCTCAAACTAGCAATAATGAAAAATAGAAGCTCCTTAGCAGACACTGGGAGTTATAGAAGTCAGGGTCATCTGAAGACAGGGAGAGGATAAGCCATATCTCAACTTCTTAAAGGATGGAGGACATCATCTTCATTGCCGATGCTTTAATCAAATCTAACAATAAGAGATAAATAAGAACTTGAAGGTTACTGCAGCAGATGCATTTTCTATTCACAGGAGCCACCAGGTGAAATTATCTCCATATCAGAAAATGGAAAAATAAAACCTTTATTTTCAAGCTGATGAACAATTTGTTCAATAACAGTTCCAAGATTGCTTGTGTCTTGTTTGGATATGTCTGGCAAGGAAAATGGTTGATGAACAATCTGCTTCTTTGAAATTAGACGTGTTTTACCCACCCACCCTCCTTTCAGTTAATACTTATGGCATTCAGAAGAAGTGACAGTGACATCAAATGCCAGCATGCACATCATGTTGTTATTTCACAAATGGTGCAATACTGTCATGGTGTCTTTTGCAATGACTAATTGTATCATTTGAGACTTGAAACAATGGTGGACTGAAGACAAATCCTCGAAAGCAGGGCTAATGACTAGGGCAGGGGTAGGCAACCTTGGCTCTTTTATGACTCGTGGACTTCAACTCCCAGAATTCCTGAGCCAGCCATGCTGGCTCAGGAATTCTGGGAGTTGAAGTCCACGAGTCATAAAAGAGCCAAGGTTGCCTACCCCTGGACTAGGGTGATAAGAGGAGCAGATGAACAGATTGGAACTGTCTTCAGGAACTGTCTTCAGATCAAAGAGAGAGCTAGATCACTCACAGGTTTTTTCTATACAGAGTCTGCCTGTGAACAAATTATGAAATAATGATCTTCTATGGGTCTGAATGCTCTGGGAGCAAGAAGAAAATGATATTGCCTAAGCCATGGTTTGGTGTCTTCAAAATGGACACTGGTTTCACCCAGTTCTCTTAACTACTTTAGGTAGTTGCTCATTATTGATTTTATGGATATTAAGAACCTGCTGAAGGGCAATTTACTATTTAAGTCTACTGAGAGAATTTATTTTTATCCTAGATGAAGAAGACTTCCAATCAACTTCGTATGTAGGAGAAGGGGGCATTTTCATTTGACCAGCTTGCCTATCTACTTGCCAACTTACTACCTTAGGAAACAGTTTCTCCACAGGACTTGAATTTTATGCCACTGGTGGGACCATGTAAAACCAAGGTTGTAATAGTTTTGTGGATCTGAAGCTTCAAAGAACCCTATGGCGATAACCAGTGAAGAGGCTGACTCCAAAAATGGTCTGAATGTCCCTTAGGTAAGAATTTACCAACTTGCCATTTAAATATCTCCAAGCTGCCCCCAGATTAATGAATATTAACATTCTCATCTCATTCCTCCTTAGGGATTCCATCAAGGCTATCTCTATACAATGAACAAAGTTTTGAAAACACATTTAGGACAGCTATCCAAAGCTTTCTTTGCATCGTAATTGATCAAATTAGAGCCAGCTTTAAGAGTTAATTTGAGCCAAACCTCATGCATTTATACCTGAATTTAATTGCAGAATAAAATAATCACAATATTAGCCACATTGTGGTATCAGCCAAGCACAAAAATTAAGGCTGTGATACATTCCATATAGCATGCTTTTGAATATGTTTGATAGAACCTACATATCCAAGAGAGTAGCTTCCAATAAATATAAATTTGGTGAAACACGGTGCCTCATTCTATTCCTAGTTTGTTATGCTGTTGGACTATGTTTGTGATATCATCTGTTATCTTGGGTGAGTTATTTGATAGAATTAGAGAGCCAGGTTGATATAGTGGTTAAGACATCAGGCTAGAAGCCAGGGGACAATGAGTTCATCCTGCCCTAGGCCTGAAACCAGCCTTGGGCCAGTCACACTCTCTCAGCCTTTTTAAAAAGGCACTTTCAAAAATTTTGCAAGAAAATTAGGAGTCTATTCAGTCACCAAGATCAACACTGCCTCAAAAGCACCACCGCTAAAAGAATGTTCCTATATTAGGAAAAACATCCTAATGATAACCTTAGTTTAACAGTAGTTGGTTGACTGCCCTGTCCTGAATGTATTTAAGCAAAAGCTGGGTAGACAATTATGTAGGATGCTTCAATTTAGATTCTCATAGTGAGTAAATGGTAGGACTCAAGCATCAATGGCAGTGATGGGATTCAGCCAGTTCTCACCAGTTCGGCAGAACCGGTAGCTAATTTTTTTATTGCCCAGGCCCAGAATGGACTTCCGGAAGTGGCATCCACACAGAGAACCAGTTGTTCACATATTTGAATCCCACCACTGATCAATGGATTCTTTCAGCTTTATTAATTTATGAATATTAGTAGGACTTTAGCTATACTTTCAGAAATAAAGGATTATTTTTTCCATTTTCTCCCCCCATAGTGTATAATACCTTTATCATAAACTCTCTTCCATTTTACATACTAAAAAGTTGAGCTCAGTACCCCAAATTACTTCATTGCTAAATTAAATCCAGTCAAAGAGGTGATGACAACTATTTAACAATTTCTGAAAAACAAGCAACATGAGCATGACTTCTAAGCTGATGGATTCACTTTTTTCCCCAGAAGTGTTTTATGAGGGGATGGCACTGATAGGCAAATTAAAGAATTGATTTGTCTTCTCTATAGGTGATTTTTGTCATAATGCCTTCATTTTTTACTTAAAAAGGTACTTATTATATATGACAAATGTGGAACACTGTTTTGGCTGTTAAATTAGACAAAAATGAAAACAAAATGCTTATTTTACTAAAGCAGGAAAAAAGATATATTTGCAAAATAGCAAATATTATGCATTTAAAAACAATTCTAAAAAGGCAATGTGTATGAGATTGTCAGAGTCAGACTTTTTTGGTCTATTTTGCATTGGAATTAAAATGTCAGCATAATCTCTAAGTGCCTGGCATGATGGACTATTTAATTTTTCTTGTGATGAAGTTTATAAATCTCTGAGCAAGAATGTCTCATGAAATACAGTAGACCACTTTCTCTGTTGTTTTCTTCTTTCTCTCAAATTTATAAATCAATAAAAGTATACTGATACTGCATACAGGCATTTATATGTGTGTTTATTAGTTGCTTATTAGTTTATAAACCACTGCAATCAACCAACTCTAAACTGTACACAAACAAGAGGCACGGCCAGTGCAACAGCAACAACAATAACATACAATGATATGCTATATATAACAAATACAGTGATTACTTGCATTCATGTGGGGAGCACCGAGGTGCTTCTGTGTTGAAAAGATTAGCCAGTGACATCACCAATGCCTGGGAGATGCCTGGTTGGAGGCTTCTTTCATGTCTCCATTAATGTGCCCACCGAAGTGGTACCTATCTATCTATTTGCGAGTACTTGCTTTCAAACTGCTAAGTCAGCAGAAGCTGGAGTGAATAACAGGAGCTCCCCCCATCATGCAGCAGCACTTGGGCCTCGAATGTGGACTTGCTAATTGCCAATCCAGCATCCTAACCACTGAGCCCCCATGCAGTGATAAAAATTGCAATTAATAATTACAAAAGAATTATAGCATTTCTAATAACAGGAGACCTACAACACAAACATTCCAAGCAGTCAAATTTTTACATGTTTCCAGAAGGTTATGTGACCGAGAGCTACCTTTGCCTAAAGCATAGAAAATGCCTGCTTTTGGAGCCCCCTCCCATCACATCTCTTGATATCTAGGGACATTCCTCAGGACTTCTTCACCTCATATTTCGTGGACAGAATGTCAATTTTATAGATAGTTAGAAATAATCCAGGGCTTGAGTCATATGGACTATATAGAACATGTGTGCATAAAAGCATGTTACTAATACTATGGACAGGGAGGAGTCATAATTCTCATCTCAAATATAAACTTCAAATCATTAAAAAAATCAGATTTTAATCTGAAGAACACAGAGATTCTTCTACCCAGTATATCATGTGATCTGGAATTAATCTATTTCTTTCCCTGACTATATCATTATTATGACTCCTTTCCTTTGCAATCTACATTCTAGGATGATGTAGTGCTCTGATGACTAATGAGAAGAAGAATACTATGAAGATTTATTGACAAGAAACAAAACATGTTACGGAAGAGAAAGGAATCAGCTATACCCTCAGAATGGATTTTTAAGATTATATAAAAACATAGTGTGTGATAGGTGGGAGGGAGGGAAGGAGGGAGAGAGAGAGGAAAAAAATGGAGATATGGAATATGGAGATATGAATAGAAATGGAGATATGGATAGAGTTGGAGATGGAGATGGAAATGGACATAGAGATAAATGCAGAGTAGAGATTTTTGCCTAACTTCCGTGCATGGTCCCTGCTATAAGAAACAAATGTACTCATAAGCATGGGACATCTTTCTGAAGATGTTCAGATTCACTCCTGATATTGGATACTTGACTGAATGAATCACGTGTAGATGTAATTTTGGTTACCAGGCATCTTCAGCAATTCTTTTTGAGATGTATTTCTGTCTCTCAGACATGATAATAACTTCAGGCCTAGAAGACTAAAAGACATATCTCAAATTAAAAATAATGCTCATTATCATTTTTATTTCTTCCATGCCCTGGACATTCATGGCAAAAATTGTTGCTCTTTTGCACTGCTTTTGGAATGCTCAGGTGTCTTGATCAGGGGGCCTTAGCATAAGTAGTTTTCTATCTTTGAAATACCTTGCATGCCTTAGGTCTGGTCCATTTGAAACATCTGTGTTTTGGGGATAAATGTAGTGACTTTTTTTATTATCCCATGAATTTGAATAAATTAACATATTGGTTTTAAAACATGATTGGTGTGTGTATCATTTTGTGGATTTGTTATCATGCATTTTAAGTACCCTGTTTTATTGTACAATTGTTTTAGAATGCTAGTGTGTGGTTATACGTTATTGTGATCTAATATGATTATTAACAGTACAGACAAGACAAGGGAAAAGACTATAATACTTTCATTTTACATTCCAGAATGGGAAGAAGCTCAATGCAAAAATAAATCTATTGGTTTAATATATCCCTACTCCCTTACCAATATGTTGATATAAGCTTTGATACATTTTTTGTGCATAATTAAGCTGAAGATCAATAGTACAATGCAAACAAAGGACCACACATTCATAGAAATAATGGCAGAGAGAATATCCTAATCGGCTTCAATGGTCAGGAGATTGAGTTATCGGCAGCATTCAAGACAACACTGGGCACAATGATCCACAGTCTTAACAAAACTTAAATTGTGTAAATAGGGGGGGGGGGAATCCAAGCAATGTATTTTTGTGTTCAGGGAAAGGTCAGTCTTATTCACTGGTGCTTAAGTGGTGAGGCAAACATACAGCAACGTTAAGGGTGCATTGCGAAAAGGAATGAAAAAACAGCAGGTAGACTTGTCCTTTTCTAAAACTGACAGTGGTCATACCTATAGCAAAGGAAAAGAGGCTTTTCTTCTTAAAGCTGCAATAGGACAGAAATATAAAACACCCACAGCAAAACTCCATGGTTTTAAATGGTAGCATACAAATTTTAAAAATTTCAAAAACTTACGCATACATGGCCTGCATAGCTATGTATGATCACATTTGTGGTAATTCCAGAAAGTGCTGCAAAGAAGCTTCTGTGGAATCTGTGAAAGAGATCTTTTCTTCCTGTGAATAGAAAGAAAAAGTTGAAACTACTGGTCCCCTGATATATATACATACATGCAAAATAAATACAATCCCTCTACTTTTAAAAATCTGCTTTTATCCATGCTTTTTATTAAAAACTGGCTATAAATTCTGCTAGAGCACAATTCTCTCTTGTGAAATAGGCAGGAAAAGAAAACAGATTTTCAGCTCATCCCTAATCAGAAGATAAATTGCTACTTTGCTTGCATCTATCTTGTTCATTATATCATGCAGAAAGAATGGTTGTCTTGAAAATTTAGTAAGTCTTAGGAACTGGGGAAAAAAAACATTTTGACTCCAAAGAAATTTTATACAGTGAGCCATTAGTTGAGACAGAAAAGACAGTAAAGGGGATATTTCTAAAAAAAAATCAGTTCAGATATAAATATCAAAGAACAATGGGCCATAATTGAGGTATTATGTTATCATTAAAGGCATTTCTCAAAGAGATTATTATTAATGTCCAAACAACTGCACTGTCAGATTTCAGAGTTGAGAAGATTGTTTCAAAAGACACTATAGTTTATAAAATATGACCAAGTGAGAAGGTTAGCCAGACAATTGTACTGAAAGAGATTAATCAAGAGATTTATCTAGGACTTTTAGTGGTATCCAAAATAAAGATGTCTTCAAGATTGAAGGAGATAAAAATACTTGCAGTAGGAGATTATGGTATATAAAAGAAAGTGGAATTTAAAGGCCAATACAATCTTAAATTCTGTGATTCAGCAAAGACTAAATTTTCTATCTTTCATGATCTAAAAGAAACGAATTTGATTCCTGCTGGTTTTTCCTGAAACCTCCATCTCTCTATTTTTTAAAACATACAGAAATAAACAAAGACAATAACTAGCTACTAAAGTCTTGTTCACATATTTTCAAAGTTAAATAAGGTGCAGAATTAGCATGAGATAATTGAAAGATTTAAACAATGCTGCACAAATATCAATATGTTTCTTCTTCATTTCATTATGAATCCATTTAAGGATTCAGTAAAAATTATCTTAAGTTCAGACTAGTAGCAGGAGCAGGGGGTTGAGCAGCGGGTTGGACTAGATGACCTCCAAGATCCCTTCCAACGTTATTGTTATTGTTATTATTGTATGTTTTGTGAGGCAAAAAAATCAATGTCAGGTATAATCCTTTAGTCAATGGAATGCCGACTTTGGGGAGCTAGGATCATGCCAAACAATTAAAAAACAATCTTAGCAGGCCACAATATTTTTGATAAACCTGATAGCTTTAAAGAATTTTTGAACACAAGAAAATCAGGAAATTGAGGCTAATCAAATGTCTGACAAGTGAAAATTCAATTCAGTTCTGTAGCTGTTGGAAGGGAGAGTCACAAAAGAGTTAGCTTAGTTGGTTATTGTCAGTTGATTCTTCTATCCCCAGAACTTCTTCTATTTTGTAGCCATTTAGCTTACCTGCACCAGAAGAAGTAATGAAAAATGTTTTTTTTCCGTGAGCCTGGATACGATTAAAGTGCAATGGTAGAACACCCACTATGCATACAATGGGTACCAGGTTCAATTCCCAGTACGGATTCCTTCCTAAAACTTCTTAAATTAATCCCAGCTTGGTGAATCAAAGGCAACTGTCATTATACTACCACTTTCTATTCTTTCTCAACTTCTTTTTTCAGAACCATCATTTCATCTTGCCTTCATTATGAAAGAAAGGCAACATATAAATAAAACATAGTTGGCATAATTAAAGGTCTTTGAACCTTAGGTGAGATGACAGGGACAAATCTTTGGAACATGACTTAAATTTCTCTCACCTCATTAAAAGAAGGTGGGATGAGAGGAAAAAATACTCCTTTACCTCTCAGATTTTCAGCTAATCCATATTTTCATGCTTCTATAAAAGACCATTATTTTCTTTAAGGTAAATACAGCATCTAAGTGCTAGCATAGTGCCTATTTCAACCACATATTGCTTCTATGTGAATACTAGATAGTCTAAGGATAAAGGGTAAGTGCCTTTTAAGTATTAAGCGAAAGGCCAAGTGCCTCTCAAATTCTAGTGTTGGGAAGTGTCACTGAAAAACCTGTTTTGGAGATAATCATCCCCCTAGTTACTCATTTCAGTGTTCAACACATTTGGGAGTCTCATATCCAAAGCTGAATGTTATCATAATCACTTCCAACAGAAATAACATTACAAAACACTTCGGCCACCATGAAATGAAATATATCATGTCTGTTTGTAATCATGTGATCATAAAACTTGACAGGTTTTGTGCTGCAACTGTAGATAACTGAGTGGGTAATTGTAATGATTGAATATTGTCTGCAAATATGAATGTCGCACCAACCTTCAAAAGGACAGTCCAGAAACTATCATGAAAAGTAAGTTGTCCTTCAAAATACTGTGGAGATATCCTGAAGGTTTTGCTGATAATTTATTAGCTTTTAAAGGGTTTAATAAGTATTGTTTTTGATTGAAATTGCCAAATTCACTAGAATTGGGAATTCTCCATAACACAAAAATAATTTGTGGAGTCTGCTAGCATTCATCTCAAGATGTTCTAGGCTTAAACATCACATATTTTTTTTGAATACTCTGCAAAGTTGCTTGCAAAATAAAAAGCAAAATATTTAGAAAAGTTGCATATAAGATCTAGCATTTGAGGAAACTAGATGCAGAGATCAATATATTATGAAAAGGTATACAGTGATGTTCACATTAGGTAAAGATGAGTTTAGGGTAGAAACTAATAGCATACATACAGTAAATATGCTTTCTTCTTACTTTTTTATTTGCAGAATTATGAAATATTTTAATATAATTTACTATTGTGTATATATATATTCTTATTTACAGGAAAAACAGTCTATATACTGTATAAAATGTATGTGTGCATCTTCCTTCAAATTCTACTTATCATCCATCCATCTGTCTGTCTATCTGTCTGTCATCTATCTATGTATATCCTATCCATTACCTGTGAAGTTTATAATTGACCTACAGGGTATTAATCTATTTTCTTCTAACTCTTGTCCTGTGCATTGACCGCAAAATATATCTGGCTCCTGCTGAGTGCCTATTTGAACTGAGTCCAGGTCTGCCCCTCTAACTATTAAACCATAGTTGCTGACATTTGAGTCACTCAAAACTTGAGACATCTGCTTTATAAGCTCAAGTATCAGGCACTCTAAGTAAAAGTGTATACATCAGAAACATCTGTGCTCCAAAGATACTATTTCAATCATTCACCAAATTGCTTATCTATCTTTAACCTTTGCAGAAGGTGATGGGATGTAAAAAGGCGATGAGCTGCTGGTTAGATATAAGGAAAGAACATTTGTTATTTTCCTTTTTTAATGGTATTCATCTCTATGGCAATTGAACTTTCCCAGTTTATTGCATTCCAGTCTGCAATACTTCATAGTAGAAGGAGAAATAGGGCTTATTTCCTCCGTTTCATATATTTATGACTGTATCCATGTAAGGAGATTTTCCACTGCAAACATAAAAGCACTGAAGAAGAGCTTAAGAAGGGTCTGAAAGTTCTAGAAATAGCAATGGTTCTTCTGCTGCAGATGTGCTTTGGCAGGTATCCAAAGATGCAAACGTCTGACAACAGGATCAGGATAGCACTATCTTTATAATGCTACCTGTACAAAGGCGCTTCCATTTTCTCCCTCCCTTCATAATTTTGTCCTGCTTCCACTGATATTGACACAGTGCTTGTTTCCTTCTGAATGGAAAAGGGAATTCATGCACCTCCTCTCCCCAACCACTTTAAATATATTTCAACACTATGGCAAAAAGCTTTTACAGCTGCAATTTCAGGGTTCGGCTTTCTTTGCCTCTCTACTTTCCCAAGCTAAGCAGTCATAAGCCAGACAAATTGTACTCGCATTACCTCTTGCAGGACAATCACATTTCAGAAAGAAATCACTTCTACAGAGTGTGAGAGTGATGTGGAGAGAGGACCATTCATCAAAATTATCGTGAGTAATCTCTGGAGAGACTGGGTATACTTTCTCTTTTTGATATACTGCCACTTCTCTGCAATATTCTTTCACTTTTGCTCTGTTAAAATGTTTCTTTTTCTGAAAAGGGAATAGTTCTTTGCAAGACAACAAATAAAGTAAAATAACAAGATTCATGTAATGAGACACAGACCTGGAATATGAAGCCCTTTTATTATTATTCTACTTTACTGGTCTATTAAGAAAAGTAAGTAAGAGATTTCCAAAATAATACTGGTGTAAAAAGATCATTTCTTTGTTGTGCCATCACATGTTCTCCCTTTGCCCCTTCATTGCAAGCTTATTTTCATTCATCCTTTACCACATGGTAGCAGCTGATCTTCTCATCTTCCAGCTGGGAATCAACTGGACATAGTACATATGCCAATATTAAGGCTCATCTAAAGCTCATAGAAGAGTAAAATAATTGAAAAAGCTGTGTATCATAAGTACAATATTATGGCTGAGGAGAGAAGCGGTGGTGATGGTGGTAGGATTGGTTCTTAATTCTAAGTTAATGACCATGTTAGTCAGTTGCCTGGAGTAGTTCTTCAAATCTAGCAGTCTACTGTTGTGGATTCTTTGCTTTCCTTGTAAAAAATGCTTTGATACTTCATTTTTTATAGAATGGAGAAGGGTTGTCATCTCATGAAGAACCAATTATTGCTACTGTAAGATAAACAGAGGAAGGCAGACTTTTTGAATAAGCAACCCCATTTGAACCAAGTCTGGATGGTTTATTTCTTCATAAATGGGGAGCCAGAGGTGATATACCAAAATTGAGTGGTTCTTCCTTTTCACCAGTTTAGCCCTCTATGATGCTGTCTAATTAATACTACTTTTTAATGGTTTACATTTTTACATTTTCTAAGAATGCCTCTGGGGTTTGTGAGACCAGCCTTTGATGGCTACAGGCAAGTAGGCATTCTTAAAAATAAAGTGGCATTAGAAATTGAATTTTGCTTTGTTTCATGCCAGATTTTATAAATTATACATCTAAACATAAATAAATAAATGTTGGTAGGACAAAGAAAGATTACTCATTACTTACATCTAATGCACAAGATTTTAGCTTTGGAACACTTGATTTTGTTCCTGAGGTTGAAATCATATGAGTTTACCTTCAAAAGAGGGCAACATTGAAAAACTCGTAGGACAACATTAATGTGCCAATTATTGTCATTTTCATGTTTTCTCAAACTCTGAACAAGGAAAAATTATGTGTCTGTGTTGTATATTAAAATATGGGTGAAAATGGCAAATACAGTTGTTTACAAAAACAACTTCCAGCATACATATAAATCTAATGTATTCACCATGCATTAATAACTACTGTCATTAAATACTGGGAATGACATACAAAATTAAACAGCTGAAACTTTTTGTACAGAAGATTTTGATGCAATGTTCAGGACTCCCTTGGCAGTGGTAAAAGAAAATGTGTTATATAATAATAGAAATGATTTTTAAAACTAAATTCCTTATTCTGAACTAGCAGGCTTACTCTCTATCAGTGAATCATTTCTGTTTTGCTTTGATTTTTTTATTTGTCCAATACAATCCTAATAGCTTACAATGCCAACATCTGTAGAACTAGCTAACCTTTCAACTTTTACTGGTTAAATAATAGAAAAGAGTTGAGACTGACCATCTAGCACAATTACACTTATTCCCCTGTTAAAATATATATTTACCATGAGGCTTGATTCAAGTAAATAAATAAAAGAGTAGAAGGTACAACAATCGTCAACAAATAAATATTATGCCCAACTATATTATTTTTCTTTTTAAAAGAAAAAGTTTATAATAACAAGAGTTTAGTGCTAACAAAAACAGGCATTATCTAGTCCCAGTCAATTTAAGAATATAGCAACATTACTTCAAAGTTCTCACTTGAAAGCAACTGAAAAGTATTGAAGTTAACAACATGTTTTGGAATATTTCTAATACAAAGGAAGAGGATATTCACACTCTCCACAGCTGACATGTTGACAACAAATGCAAGACAAAAGAGGTGGTCATCAAACTAAAGAGGCTGAACAGGAATAAACATAGGATACTGTCTCTTCAGCTGATGACTTGGAAGACAACACATCAAAGCAAGAAGATTATTCTATTAAACTGTGACTCTCATCTTATCAAGAATGCAGCATATGATTTCATTTGATCCCAGATATAACAGTGGTATCTCTTTTAGAACAAACATCTCTTTAAGGCATCAGTAGATTTAAAATATGCACATTGGAGATATGTTTATATCTTTCAGTGAAGACATTGGGTTTGTCAACCAGAAGGTTGACAGTTCAAGACCACATGATGGAGTGAGCTCCCATTCTTGCTTGAGGTCCTGCCAACCTAGTAGTTTGAAAGTATGCAAATGTAAGTAGATAAATAGATACCACTTTCATGGGGAGGTAACAGTGTACCATGTACCTCAGCATAGAGTCATGACCATGGAAGCATCTTCGAATAATATTGGCTCCCTTGGCTAGGAAATGATTGGTTAGGGGAAATCTTTACTTTTTTTACTTTTTAATTTTTTTTTAACCTTACTGTCAATGCTGCTAACATTGGATGTTCCTGCTCTGACAACTGGTGAAAATGCAGCCATTTTCTTTTCTCCTTTAACATGCTTTTCTTGCTTTTAGAATTAAGGTGCAGCGGAGGGGGGGGGCGGTTGGGATGTAAGCTCAGCTAGCCATAATAATAACAGTGCTATGGGAACCCAAGGACAAGCTGATAATGTTTTCGCAGGCTGAGGAGCTGAGGAGAAAGCCTGCACTTTAAGCTAATTGGAGAATGTGCTTTATGACAGTTTATTGGGGGTGGGAATTGTACTTTGTTATTTTTTATCTGGGGGAAGGGAATTTAGTTTTTGGGTTCAACTATGTAGTGCTGATACTTTGTTTCCCGAATAAATGTTCTTTAAGGAAGAATTTTCTCTCGAAGTTCTTTTGATGGGTTTCATCTATCGGAACCATGACACTTACAGATGACCCTTTGTTTGGTTCTGGATTAGGAAAAGTGGTGAACTCAGGCCAAGTCCTCGCGTGGTAACCATAATTGGTGCTCAGAAGAACTAATTCAGAATAAAGTGGTTGAAGTGTTTGCCTTTAGAGAGAGACACTTCAGGCACTACAGTGGTTCATTCTGAAAACTCAGAAACCTTCCTACAGCATCCTTACTTAGCCAGTTGAACAATCATGACACATAGACAGAATGGCACAAGAGAGGCACATGCTTTCATATGTTATAGCACATTTTAAAAACTAGTTTCTTGTTGAACATTCCAACACCCCACCCATCCCCTTTGATAGATATAAATATTATTTTACGATTGTTTAATATTTTTGTCCTAAGTATTTCAGCTTCTTTCTTTCCAGCCCTTGAATTCTACATTGTTTATTCTCTCAGTAAAGATAAAAAGCTTCCTTTATGTTTCCTCATTTGGCAAAATATCACTTTTTTTAAAAAAAAAAAAAAGCAAGCTTTCCTACTTCTAATTGTTCTTTGATTCTGCTATTTAAAGTAGGGATGCTTTCTTAGAATTTGAAACCAACTCTCTTGATCTTTGGTATATTTTCTGAATTAAGTTCTAATAATTTAGTTTTGAATAACCTGTTAAGAATTTTAAAGAAATCTGACCCTCTTGATTTTCTCTGTTATCTCCTTTATCACAAAACTTCCCTTTTTAAAAATAACTTCCCTCTTTTAAAAGTGAATAGAAATCTTTCTAACTTCTTTGACAATTGCTCATTTACACATATACTGAATTTGATGACACTATGATTGATTTTTCAGTGCAATGGCACTGACATTTAACACCAGTTCTTGGGTACCATTTAGAATCAAGTAGAAAAGTCTCATGCTCTTTGATCAGCTCATTGGCTATCAGTTAGTTAGCAATATTGATACACTCTGTATACTTCAATGCACATAGACGAGGAGTATAAGAACCATTCATGTCATAGACTATTGGGGGATTGTGCACATGCTTCATTCATGGACAAATACAGATAATGTATTTGATCTATGAATTGGCTTTGAATATGTGCATTCCAGAATATGTTTAAATAGTGTTCTTGATGAAGACAAACACATTGCAGCAACCATGAACCTCAGAAAAAGGAAAGGGATTATCTATACAGCATCTTCCAGCAATATGGATATCCACACAACTTCATCAAAAAGTGCCTGACCACTCAGCCCAATATAGCACAACCAACAAGAGCTATGAAAAGGATAACCCTGCCACACATAAAAAATACATCAACAACCACCAAAAGACTATTACAACCACATGGCATAAGTGCAGCATACAAACCAACTAAAGCTGTCCAGAATATCCTAAGTAAAGACCCAGCAGTGCCAGAAGAAAAACCAGGCGTCATCTATAACATATAACGTAAGGACTGCAAAAGATGCTACATAGGACAAGCAGAGGACAAGCAGAGCACATCCAAGAACACTAACCAGCAGTCAGAAGACCTGACACAGACTTCTTAATCACACAACCCATGGATAGACTTAATCACAGTTTGGACTGGGCAACTGTGACCATCCTAGATAAAGCCAAGTCCAAAAATGCTAGAGAATTCCTAGAAGCCTGGCACTCTGACAAATCAGCCATCACCAGGACATGGACATAAACAACATCTATATACTATTCAAATGAGATAATATGCAGATAATCAGAAATTAACACCAAGATTAACATCAAGGCATATACAATACTCCAATCAAGGAGCTGCGGAATAAGCTAACAGTAAATAGCTCAACCAAAAAACCACCAAAACCACTCCCACCAACACTGGCAGGGCAAGCCACTAGAACAGGGGTTCCCAACCGGGGGTGCTCGCACCCCCTGGGGGTGCAAGACAACATTCCAGGGTGTGTGAAAACTTGGGTTTTCAAAATTATAGTGTATACGCGTATTTCATTGCCATTATTTCGAACTTTTGTAAGGGCTGCGAGAATATATCAGAAGCATTTTAGGGGTGTGGGGTATAGAAAAGGTTGGGAGCCACTGCACAGAATATAAAACGAGAGGAAACCCAGGCCCTACTAGCTCTGCTGATGTTACTTAGTTTGGATGATGAAATGTCTGGAAGAAAACAACCTAGTTCAGAGAGAACCAAGGAATCCTCATTTCATTCCTGATCTACAAATATTCTTCTCTATCATGTCAGAGCCAGCATATTGTCCCTAACAATCTGGGCCCTCATTTTACTGACCTCGGAAGGATGAGAGGCTGAGTCAACTTTGAGCCAGTCAGGATCGAACTCCCAACAGTGGGCAGTATTGCATTCTAACCATTCTGCCAGCACTGCTAGATGTTGTTATATAACAAAGGTAGTGGAAATAAAACATTTAAACAATGACTTACAAAATTATAAAGACAACTTACATACATGCATACCTACTGTTCACTTTCAGGAAAGCAAAATTATGCAAAACACAGATAAAGGATTTTAAAAAAGCAAGCTAGAAAAATAAAGACAAGACAAAAACTGAGAAGGAATATCCTAAGCATGAGAAAAATATTTTATTGCCCAATATATTTTGATAAAGAAACTTGTTGAAGCTTTTAGATTTTTCTTGAAGAAAATGTAGTTTAATCTAATTCACAATTATATCACCATCACCTGTCTTAATATTTTTGGAGTATGGAGAGAAAAAAAAGTATCTTAGCCTTCCCATTATTAAATATGGAAAACATGAATAAGCGCTTTGTTTTATTTTGTTTTGTTTCAGTAGAACAAGGTGAAATTTAAGTAATATTTGAGCATTATAAAAGGATAAAATGCACCAAGTAGAATATAGTGGAGGAATGTTTATGAACATTAACATGTTTATTTTAAATACCTAAGTTTTTTTTTTTGCTTTTCACTGTGCAGAGATTTTCAAAATGTGCTTTGTTTAAAAAGTATGGGTAACTAAAAAATTTGTTCATGTTGACTTTACTGAAATCTATCCATAAATGCATCCCCTGATGAAAAATACTTGTGGCAAATTTCACAGGTATTGGTCAATTTCACAGAGATTTGTGGGCTGTTCTGCAAAGACAAGGGGTAATAGTAAGGAATATTATTATGCCATACATATGATTTTTAATAAATATATGGGTTGTTTTCCCCTGCCACAAAAATTTAGATATAGCCTTCTGCCACTGTTTACATGGTGCACCAGTTGTCAAAATATTTTAATATTATGCCTTTTCCTGACAAACTTATTTTCACTTTCTGCCAGGAGCTGAGAGTAAGATAAGTATAGGAGATCAATTCATTTGTCTTTTGCTTGAATGCACAGGCCAGATACACGGGACAGCCAAAACTTTCTTACTTTTATAGATGAAGGATAAGAACCATGAGAAAATGAATAAACTAAGGGATTTTCTACATTTCCCCCCAAGATGCTTTATCCTCTCCTCTCCTCTCCTCCCTTCCCTTTTTTTTTCTTGGTTTGATTTTTCAGCTGAAATGGGAATCAATTACAAAGATATTAAAGGGTGATAACTTGGATTTGTGAAGCAAACAAAGATGGCTTATCTGCCAGCAGCATTACTTACCATTAAAATTTCATTGATGTTTGTTTTATTTTATTTATTTTTATTCAAAACAGATACAGTATATGTATTTCCCCAAAAGATCATATCAATAGATGTACAGACAATTATACACCAAGCATATACCATGTTTCATCATGGCTGCATATTGTCCAAGTTTTAAGTTCCCAATCAGATATTGTTGGTACAATGACTTGTTCCAGTTTATGCAAAGTTTGTCCTCATAGCTCATAGAAATATAGGAAGAGACTTTAGACGTCTTCTAGTCCAAGGCCGGAGTAGAGTGATCTTAATACATTTTGGTATTTTGCATTGATATATTCTGGAATTGTACCTAGTAAAAAAGAACACTGTGGTTTCATTTCAGATTTGATCCCTAAGGTTCTCAAAATAGTGCTGAAAAGTTTGCAACAGTAAACAATACTAGTTTGATTACAGAGGCCTGTGTTCTGAGGGTAACCTGAATCCTGTATGCTTTGTGACTGTTTAATTATGATAGACCCCGAAATAGTGATTTACAATCCAAATTCAAAGATTTGACATTCACCTCCCCATAGTCGTGTGATTATACTTGATTGCTTGGCAACCAGCCTGCATTTACAGCCATTTGAAGCATCCTGTGGTCATTTGACTTCAATTTACAATGTGTTTTTCCCCCCCAGAAACCAGCAGTTACCTCTGGTTTCCAGCAAAAAATGCCCCATAACAAACAGTGAGTTTACTTAACAACCATCACATTTGCTTAATAATCGCCACATTCTCTTTATGACTGTCACCTTCATTTAATGACCCTCACATAAAAGGTCATAAAATAGGGCACAGTCATGCAGTGACCCCACTTTATGACTGAAACTGTGGGTTCACTTATGGTTGTAAGTCAAGGATTACCTGTGCTTTCTCACTCTGCAAACCCTATGAAGATTCATTATGACAACAAGCAACAAAAGTACTTTTCTTTTTAACTCTTTTTATGTGCTGCAGCTGTCCCCAAACCCTGGTCCATGGACCGGCACCAGGCCGCGGCATGCCAGAAACCAGTCTGCGCAAACAAGCAAATCCCCATCCACGGGATGCAGGCAGTATATGAAACCATGCCCCCTCCAGTCTGCAGAAAAACCTCTCTCTATGGAACCAGTCCCTGGTGCTCAAAGGTTGGGGACCTCTGCTCTAGAGGATTATGAATTCAGATCAGAGCAAATTTAGATCCTAATATACAAATCCATATCCATATCCATATCCATACATATACATTGTATATATACAGTATATGTATTTTTTTTAAAAAAAAATGAAGATAAAAATTAATGCAAATATGAAAAGAAAAAAAGGAAAAGAAAAAAAAAGAAAGAAATCAAAGTGAAAGGTAAAAAATGCAAGAGAGGTCAGAGCAGCTCTCTATAGAACTTTGAGTGAGTTAAAAATTACCCTAATTTGCCTAAATTGGTTTTGGGTTCAGGGTTCATGCTGAATCTGGGCACAGAGTTCCTTTCTAATGTGTTTCACAGCTGAAACTGAAGGCCAGGTGACAACTGGTAGATTCAAAGTGGAGTCATTATGCTGAGTCTGTGCGACATTAGGCTTGCAAATATCAAAAATAGCTGTGCTAGCATACAGCAGAAATAGCAGAGGATGACTTATTGCTGATCAGGATCTATGCTTAAGAAATCATGTTCCTGACAGGCTGTAAATTGTGGCAACTAAGGTAGCATGCAAAATAGAAAATATGGAGACTAAAAAGAAAACATGTACTACATGCAGGATAGACATTTAAAACATGATAGGGAATAGGGTTCCTAGGTCCCATAATTAGCAAAATTATTATTTTTGACCTTTGCTATGTAGAGAATATTCATACTCATTTAAACCCTTAATAACATATTCTATCCATATTTTACTTATGTAGCCAGTCAAACTAGTGTGTGACCTAGAGGTTATACCAATGTACAATGTCATAATAAGGAGAATTGATTTAAAAATAGAAACATATCATTATGGAAAGAGGAATACCTAAACTTTGCAAAGAGATGCAATAACACATAAACTAGAATAATTTTACAGAATGAGCTCCAGTTTTATTAAGACTTGCATTTATGCTCTCTAAAGGTAGCTAGTTTACAAGTAACATATAGATGAAGAATATTGTTCTTTAAATCAATGCACTGGTTGTAGAAAGGGCAGCCTGTTTTAAACAATAAGACAGTTCTGATTTAAATGTCAAAATGATTCAACTTTCTTAAGAAAAAAGAAAAGAAAATTCAGTAAATAAGTAAATAAGGAATGGTTGTCTACTCTTTTTTTTTGTTTTTATAACAATATAATTATAAATTTATGTAGTTTAGTTATTCCTGGTGTTACTTAGAAATAGTAATGATAACAATTGTGATAAAAAAAGAATGATAGTACCAATAGTAATAGGTCCCTTGGGTGCAATCCGAAAAAATTCAGAGCACCACTTGAACACCATCAGCATCAACAAAATCATCATCTATCAATTGCAAAAGGCAGCTTTACTTGGAATAACTTACATTTTGTGACCTTTAACACCATCAAACAACATCTGCCTATCCCAGGAGTGATGAAAACAAAGCAGCATAACAGAATAACAATTGGAAGGGACCTTGGAGGCCTTCTAGTCCAACCTCCTGCTCAAGCAGGAGACCCTATACTATTCCAGACAAGTGGCTGTTCAGCCTTTTCTTAAAAGCCTCCAGTGCTTTTGGAGCACCCACAACTTTTGAAGGCTATATTCTGTTGGTTCTACTTTGCATTTAAAATGAGTCAGAAGCATATTCTGAGAAAAGATAAAAAGTGTCTGCAGCAACCACCGTAAAAGTTCTATCTTGTATTACCATCAAATATACAAATATTTATATTATACCTCTTAGTATATACCTCTTATGGTCACTGATGCCTGATCATCTCCCTGTTGGACTATTGCAATGCACTCTACATGCATCCTTGAAGAGTATTTGGAAACGTCAACTGGTACAAAATGCAGTGATGCAAGCATTTATGTATTCCTCTTGTAGAGCACATGCTACACTTGTGATGCATAAACTGCATTGGTTATAACCAGTTTCCTTACCAGTTTCTACCCCTCCCACCAGATCTTATAGAATGGGCATGTTATGGGTATCATCAGCTACTAGGGAGATACATTTGGTGGGCCCTAGTTGCAGAACTTTTGTGCTGTGGTTTACGTGCTATGGAAACTCCTCCTCTTCAAGGTGAGGATGGCCTCATCGCTTGTAAGCTTCTGAAGGTCCCCCAAGATATGATTATACTAGGCCTGGAGACCCGAGAGAATGGATGAAATAGTGAGGTTGCTCCATTACTATTAACATCTGCCTAGCTACTAATCCTATTTATCTGTTTACTATTTTTTTTTTAAAAAAATATTTTAATGATTATTTTAAATATTTTTTGTTTTACTTTTATTGTTTACTTTTTCATGAGATGGGCAACTTTATAAGTTAGATAAAAATCATATCATATATCGTATCATATATCATATCATATCACCTCATATCATATATATCAATGTACATAACATGACATAAAATGTAACACATAACATAACAATAATAATGATATCCCAAAGGTGCTTTTTCACGAGGCAACTGGACTTCCTTTTTTCTTTGAAGATGTTTTGCTTCTCATCCAAGAAGCTTCTTCAGCTGAAGCTGAAGCATCTTGGATGAGAAGCAAAATGTCTTCAAAGAAAAAACAAGAAAGTCCAGTTGCCTCATGAAAAAGCACCTTTGAGACAACCATGACCTGGATGACTGAGAATCTCTATAGACAATAATAATGTTGTGTTACAAATATGGCTGGTTTTTAGAAGCTGTGCAGACATTTGATGGGATAGCGCCATTATTTATATAGCATGGCCTTAAGTTTATAAGCAAACTTTGACTTGAATTTAAATATAATAGACTGGAGTACTGTTCAGAATGATTGTCTTATACTCTTTATAACTATCCTAGGCAATAATCTGATTGCAGTTTCCAAGCTGATATGGTGAAGTGCTCTTGAAAGGTAGTTTGCATAGAGAGCATTTACAATAGTCCAAACAGCATATTTGAAACCATAGCACATTTCAACATGGCAAGTTTTGATGTAGAAGTAGGCATATAGCTGATTATACCTGCTTATATGCATACAATTCAGACAACCAAAAACCCTGGACATTCAGATTCATGGTTGAAACCATTAATAGATCCAAATTAGAATATTCAGTAGAGTTATACCGTTAGTAAAGATGGCTTGAATAACCACTTCCTCATCTGCTTTTAAACTTATATATTTTCTGAATTAAGCTTCAGGTTTTTCCCCCTACCCAATCACTAAATGACATTAGATGATGATAGAGAAGTTATAAACTGTCAGAGAAATTTATGAGTAAATTAGAAAATGCCGTAAAAAACAGAACAGTAATAAAAAGAACACATAAACTTAGATGAAACCAGTAGCCAAAAAAAACAAAAAAAAACCCTGAAAAGACCCAAGAATCTGAAAAGAGTAGATTGTGCAGTGCTTTGAATTTCAACAGAGAAAAATGGTTTGGAAGTGTTTGGGTTTGCATGTCACATATGTCAGAAACACCTTCAACTGAACACCTTTTTCTGAATGTCAACTCTACAATGAGCCAACTGCAGCCATCTTTCTCTGTCTCATTCTAGGTTGCCACATGCAAAGGAGGGAGGGTTTTTTCACAGACTCTTGGCTAGTCTAAACAATATCCTGTGGGAACCAAGGTCATCTCTTACTCCTGGGACTAGGGACAGGGCGGTGCATTAGAAAGTCCGCCAAACATTTCTATTGGGAAACATAGTAAAATGCATATTCTTGAGGGTGAGCCCTTATACTTTGTAACTGGGTAATTTTTAGTTGGAAATTCAGACTTGGTTTCACTTTTGACTGTGCCGATACTTTGTAAACAATAAACATGTTCTTTGAGGAATTCTCAAGCCTCAGAGTTCTGCTTTATTTGTCCCTGTCTATCGGAACCATGACACTGAGATTGTATTTGAGTCCAAGAAAAGAAACAGAAATATCCTTTAAAGATATTCTTGACTGATGCACATTTACAACCATGCATGTATCACATAACACTTCTCCCTTTAAATCTGGATTGTTACATGGTCCTGGAAAATCTTCCTTAAAATACCTAGGATTGAACAGCCGAAAGACTACAGTTATAGGTGGAATCAGAACATTGGGTATCATCATTAAAAATGTTGTAAAACTGACTCTGGTAACCACAGATTGGTTTTTATTTTCCTCCAAGGAAAGAATGTTCAGTTGATTGCTTCAGTTCTGTGTAGGTAGATCTAAAAAAACCCACTAAGGATATACTGTCACTTTGAATTATGCTTGGAAGTAAACTGGATGGAAGTGCAGCTATATTACCATTACACAATTGCATCATGCTGCTATATTTCACTTCAAAGCCATATAGATTTGGATTAAATGAAGTGATTTTTAAGATAGGTTCATGGAAGAAGCCTTGCAACAACAACAAAAACCCTTCTAGAGAATAAATAAATAGAATAAAATTAAGGCCATCAGGATATTGGGATAAGCTGGAAAGCTAATTCTTCCTGTGTATCTTTTGTAGAATTTTTCTTGACATCAAGCCATTATACAGGCATATCTCTGAATGATGGCAGAATTTATGCACCTCATCCTAATTCTGGTCCATTAAGATTGATTTTTGCTATCTCAGTGACTTCAGAAATTGAATCCTTCCAGTGACAGTTGCTTTACCTGACAGATCTACCCTAGGAACAGGAACGGTCATATACTGAAACAGACATATGGTCCATTCCACCTCATGCCACATTTGTGAAAGCCAAAGATTCAGCAAAAACAAGAAAAGAAAAGAAAAGAAAAGAAAAGAAAAGAAAAGAAAAAAGAAAATGAGCTGGTCTTTTTTCTGCAGTGGTAATACACAGAAATGTGAATTAAAAAAAATGAAACTTAAAAAGATTAAAAAAAAAATATTTCAACAATTGTTGCTTCCTTCAGTAGGATATATTCTGTCCCAGAAAAAGATGGAGAGATATCTCTTCCCACACTAGGTTAACTGACTGTGCAATTACTGCTTTCCAGTTCAACTTTAAAAAGATTTCAAGTTAAAAGATGCAAAATCACTGAGTGAAAATTAGCCAGCCATTACCAAACAGCAGGACATACCATCAAGGAGGACAGTGCCCTATGAATTGGTTGCTTCCTGCAGAATAAAGTTCTGACCTCTTTAACTTGATGGCATTAATTTAAAGAACAGTCTGGTAGGCCCCCTCCTGCATTCACACCAGAGAAAGTAACCAGCCTCACATTGGAAATATTTTTCAAAATAATAGCCTTTTATTGAGTATGTGTTGGGTTTTGCGGGTAGGTGGAAAGAATAAAAATAAAAATAGTTAATAAAGAGGCTTAACCAAACAGTTTTGTTTAAAAATGTCCCTTGTAGCTTTCCAATCCACATAGCTTACCCTGATTTGTAAATCAATTTTTTTAAAAGGACTTAAAATTCACTACGATTTCAATTCAGAGTTCTCTTTTTACCCATCTCTCCAAACTTAAGTTAATTTTATCCCAGTTTCTACATCATAGTTTTGCTATTTCTTTTCTCTACACAAAATTCAGAAAAGTATAAATAGTGACATATAATTGTATATTGACTTGGAAAGTGTAAATTAATATGCATTAAATTGAAGATTTCTGTTCCATACAGTGTTTTTATGATAAAACAAAAGTAAACATGACACTTGGGTCTTTAACTGCCACTTTTAGAAGACAAAAGATGTTTATCATTCACTGCTAATTTTGTGAGCTTTCCTTTTTTACTCTTCAATTCATGGTAGAGAAGACAAAGCCATGAAGTATTTAAGCCCTTAGTTTATGTTCAGTTACATGAACTTTTGATTGGGGAAAAAGTAATTGTACCTGACAATTTTCTGCCCTACTTATAAAATTAGCTTTAATATTCCCCACATAGAAAAATCAATGATTAACAAGACTTGGAAGGATATGAAAGAAAAAGCTTCCTTCCTTCCTTCCTTCCTTCCTTCCTTCCTTCCTTCCTTCCTTCCTTCCTTCCTTCCTTCCTTCCTTCCTTCTTCCTTCCTTCCTTCCTTCCTTCCTTCCACCCTTCCTATTTGAAATGTATGCACTGTAAATCTAGCACTGAAACTGGTTTGCAAGAAAATCATAGTCAGAAGAAAATTTTTGGTAGATATTTCATGAATCATTTGAACAAGTTCTTAGACAACTTACTTGAAATTCTACACTGTTGAAGGAAATAACATTTTAATTTCTGCATCATTTTGTTTTAGTCCTTTGCTTTTAGTGTTATTGTTGTCCATGTTAACAGGATTTATACTCTGTTGAATGGGAATAGGGACAGTATACCATGAACCTGAAATACAACTTATTCTTAACTTCTCAGCTTAAGGAGAACCTTCTTGATACTATGAACAATTCACACTGAGAAATATTGCATTTTCTCAAAGGGAAAATGAAACCTTATGAGTTAGAACTATCAAAACATACTTATTTTACATTAGTGAAGAAGCTTTCAGTGACAGAATTGGAACTTAGAGAGATTATGGTATATTCACTTTATAGAAATAATGTTAAATAGTGAAGAAATTAGAAATCCATTTCAAAAGGTTTACTTTCCTCACAGCTACATTAATTGCAATGCTTCAAGAAGAAATGGAATTATTAGAATTATTAAACTGCTCTATTGTGTGTCTATCTATCTATCATTTATCTACAGTATATATAACTTTGGAGAATTCATGGAAAATTTGTGAGATTTCAGGAGATTGGATGAGAGCATATTGCCTCTGTCTTCAAAAGCCCCAGGAAAGACCTGTCTACTTATACTGGACAAGGTCTTCTATCAGATCACTAAACAAGATAATTGTGAAAATATATAAGGATGCAAGAACTGACAAGAGCCAGCATGGTGTATCACAACCAGACTATTTTATCTCTTTTTTTTTTTTACAGTGATTGCTTTAAAAAAAAAAAAAAACTAGGTAGATATAATACACTTTCATTGTAGCAAAATATCTCTTAAGAATTACATACAAAATATAAGCCTGAAGAGAATTGTGGGGTGCTACAGGGATTCCATGTTATTTCATATTTTTATTAATGACCTGGATGAAAGGATTGAGTGGTTGATTATCAACTTTGCACAAAACTAGAGGAGTACTTAACACTTTAGGGAAGAGAAAGATAGATAGATAGATAGATAGATAGATAGATAGATAGATAGATAGATAGATAGAGAGAGAGAGAGAGAGAGAGAGAGAGAGAGAGAGAGAGAGAGAGAGAGAGAGAGAGAGAGAGAGAGAGAAGGTTCAGAAAGACTTAAACAGTCTTGAATGGTAGGCCACAAGTGTTAATATGTTAATTCTTGCATCTTGGGAGGGGAAAAAAAACAAGTATAGAATAGAAAAGACTTGGCTTGACAATAGTATATGTGAAAAATAACTGGATGTTCTGATAAAACATCAGCTACCAGCTAGGTATATCACCATCACAACATGAACCAAAAAGGCAAATGCTACTTGCATATACGTATATTAACAGGAATATAGAATTTAGAGCATGGGAAGTAATTGTGCCATTCTACTCTGGTTTGGTCAAGCCTTACTTAGAATGATATGTGCACTTCTGAGCACTGCAGTTTAAAAAATACAACATATTAGAGCAGGTTCAGAGAACCATTACAAGATAATGATGCCCCATAAGGAATATTTAAAGGAATTGGGCATGTATAGCTTATAGATGAAAGGGAAAAAGGGAGTGACCAGAGGGAGATATGGTAGCTGTCTTCTGATGTACAAATAGTTGCCAATAGAGGAGGGAATGGAGTTGTTTGTTGTTGCCCTGGAGGGCAGGATCAAATCAAGGTTTAAAACTAGAGTGGAATAGATTCAGGTTAGATAATAGGAAAAATTAATAGTCAGTATTGTCAACCAATGGACTAGGTGTCATTAAATGATATCTTACTCTTCACTGCCTTTCAACAAAGACTAGATAATCATATGTCCAAAATGCATTAGCAAATAAATTAATGAACATGGAACTGGATTTATATGGACTCTAAGATAAATGATTCATTGAATATTTTGGGATTACTCCCAAGTAAGCATACATAGGATTGTTCATTGCTTCTGGATAGTTGAAATGAGCAGACTGTCTTTTGAGAGATAATCTTAGATCAAATCTAAGGGGGCAACATCTACTTTCTTGCTCTTTTGAAATTGGAGAATCAGTCATAAGAACTAGATAGACGAAGGAACTTTAAATCTGATGTACAACTGATGCATCAAGCATTCATCAAAATATGATGACTGGAAAATCAGCCAGACATGTTAGCTGGTATGGTGATATCTCTTTTCATTTCCTGGAGGCATAGTATAGGTTAACTCTTCAAATGATTTTCCAATCCAGCTCTCAGGCTAGAAAGCAGATTGATAAAAAGCTCCAGCTCAAAAAAAATAAAATAATACATAAAAGTGTTCTGTGTGCAATGAAAGGGGAAAAATTTCAAATATATGGACTCACCATTCTGTTTTACTGAACTGGATTACAATCCAGCACCTATTCTCTTCTTAATCAACAGAAAAACCACTAGGATTCTGTTGAAAGCTTTAAAGCCAAAATACCATGCTGGGGAACTTGCTTCATCGATATATATATATATATATATATATATATATATATATATATATATATATATATATATATATATATATATATATATATATATATATATATATATATATATATAAATCTTGGACGATAAAAATTGTTACCAGAAATGCTGACATCTTTCCATGCTTGCATTCTCTATAACTGATTATAAAATATTAAGTAGATTTGACAGTTTTGCCCAAGGAGACAGAAAATGGATTGAAAAAGAGTCTTGAGTTTCTGGGGGAAACTGGCTGGATATTTGTAAGCACATTCTGTATTTCTATTAAAACAAAGCAGATCCCTGAAAATCTATATAAAATACAGATAGCAGTTATCTGCACAGATCTGTCCATCATTCTTCTCATCATCTACATCATTATCTGTCGACCTTTCTATCACATATACTATATTTCTGTGTGTGGATGAGACCTAATGAAGCATTACAGTAACTAACAGTTTCTTTAGTGATGATGACATAGCCTCCTGATATAATTTAATTAGTTCAGTTGTGGATATTATAAAAACCAAGATGAGTAAATTATTTCAAGGGAGGAAGGTTGCTGTTATATTGATCACAAAGAATGAATAATTTTTATGGGATTCATGAGTGGAACAATATGCTCCAAAATGTGTCATTGGAGACTGAAAAGCAACATCACAACAGATCCTATGGGTGCCAAAAAAAAAAAGCTATTACAAAGGGATTTCAGATAATTAGAAAACATAATTATATCTCAATGCACATTCAAAGAGGAAAAAAGGAAAGAATAATCACATAATATGTTAGCATCTATTTGCTGGTAGCCAAATGCACAGTAAAGGTGGACAGACAAATAATTAGTTAAAGACTGGTGGGTTTTGTTTTGTTTTGTTTTTTTGCCAAATTTGTAGTGCTAGGTGCAGCATCAAAGATATTTGCATATTAAATTGGGGAAACATATTGGCACCTGGGACTCATGCCTTTATATGTTGGGCAGTAGCAGTGTGCTAGCTTGTAGGTGTCCATTCATTACTTGCCCCATTGGAATCAGAACAACTGCCCACCAACCCAGCAGAGTTTTGACTGATGCATTAGTCCTAATGGGAAAGGTTTGCAGCTTTCAGATTCTTATGGAACTACTAAAACATGAAGCAATCCTACTACAGGCTAATAAAAGAGAATACAGCACTGAGAACATATAGCTACTATATGTATGTATGTATGTATGTATGTATGTATGTATGTGTTTGTGTGTACATGTGTGTGTATTAGTACTGAAGGTGTTACCTAGTCAGGTAATGAAACATTGGCAAGCAAGCAATCAAATTCAGAAACACCAAGAACTCCACAAATACTTAATTTCAAAATTGATATAGTTTCACTTTTTTCTAATTATATTTGAATTTGCACAGGAAAAATTGGCCCAGCCTGATTTTAGATTTAGAGGGTTTTCATAAAGATCCAATAACCCATTGTGATAGGCTGTCTGAAAAATAATTAGCTGAAGCTACAGTCCTGTACTTTTGGGCCATTGTGAATAAAGAAAGTAATTGAAGCTGCTTGGGTTAAACACACACACATATATAGAGAAAAACAAAACAAGACAACTTGCCAAAACAAATAACAGGACTATGGAACAATGGAATGCTACTCCTGAAGTTGGTGTACTTTAACCTCAGGTTTCATAACACAACTAATCTGTTTGCAGCGATCTCCCTTGACAAATGATATTCTTTCATTCCTATCTTAATTTTTACTTTTTTTAAAAAAAGAAAGTTAAGAAACCATACAGTTTTGTTTGGTATTTTGGTGCATATTCTACAATCACAGTCATTGCTATTTTTCAATCCAATATTCATGGTTCCTGCAAACAAAATCTCTGAATATAATGCAGTTGTACAGATGTTTGTGTGTGTGTGTGTGTGTGATTGTACCAGTGGAGATCTGCAGACTAATGGTACTGAGTGATATGAACCTGTCTTCCCCGGCCATGGGATTAAAGGCAGCCCGATAGTTCATGGCCACACTGATACCCATGGATTTTATTTGGTTACTGTGTGCCTGATTCACTTCTGTGCCTGATTCAAAGTGATGATCTCATATTAGACCTACTTTTGTTTCAGGCATTACCTAAAATTGTAGAATGTCACCACTCAGCTCTTTTCATGCACATATCACTGTCTTTTAGCCTTGCAGTTCTCTGTAATGGCTCGTTAAATTGGACCCTCATGGGCACCAGAGAAATTCTGTTATATTTCAAAGAGAAGTTGACTAAGCTTGGATGCACAATGAAGCCCTTAGTCACTGCTTGGTTTAGAGGGGCCAAAGGAACAGCAATAGCATTGGATATATTTGTGCAAGTACAGATTCTTTCTTGTAGTGCATCTTGAAAAACTCACTGAATTTCAAGGAGATGAAATATAGAATTATGCCCAATTAGAAGAAAACAAAGAACAACCAAAATGAAACAAGGCAAGAGCCTTTATTAAGGTTTGTTGTAATAAGAAGGGCAAAACATTATTTTTTTTTGATGTTATTATATTTGCAGAGAGATGGCTGGCAGCTGTCTATAAGGTGAGCCAGTCCCTCCTGGATAAGAGAGAGATCAGAAGAACATTTTCAGGACTGCAGCGAAGGTACCTGTTAGATAAAACCATTTGAAACTGTTTGAGTTGGAATCTAACTGGACAGGTCCTTTGGAACTCTTTAAGGCAACATAGCCTGGTGCTTTTCTGGCAGAATTTGAATCTGCTGGTTTTGGGAAACAGGACAAGCTCTTTAGTCCTGGTCCTTCACACAGTTAAGCCAACTATGCATTACATTCATATTTTTCCTGGTTGGTCAAAGTCCCCTGGAAGATGATGTATGCTTGGCTCTGACAACATGCCATCCCTATTATACGTTGTGGATGAGCAGACAAAATTTGAAACAGGTGGTCTCACAATTAGCCAGGGTAGATGTGTTCTGACCATTTCTCTGCCATGAATAAAATTTCTGCAGCTTAAGAACCAAGTTCTTTAGCCCTCCATACAATTTCTGTTTCTAGCCCGGAATTATTATTTTTTTTGGCCAAGTGCCTTAGGAAGTACACAAAAACAGCAGGAAAGCTTTTTACTGTTGCCTGCCCTGGATATTTACTATCTGGAGCTATGCTTTATTTAAATTTAGTTGTTCCATAGCCACCACTACTAATCTCCATTTACTGAGCGTGTTTAACATTCTTTTAAAATAGCTCATCAGGACATCTTGCAGAAATGTACACACATTATGTGTGCTGTAGCTATATTATTATGGCACTTTTTACTGTCCTGATGACAGAAAATACTCAATTTTTTTTTTGGGGGGGGGGCAATTGCAATCAGAAAGGATTGTTTATTTTTTTTTCTTGTTATTGCTATCTACCAGCCATATGGGAAGGAGTAGTAGATAATATTTGTAGAAAACAGTATGTTCTATTTATATAGAACTTATACTTGAAATATAAAATTGTTTACAGTATACACATTTCACATTTCACAGAATGAAGCTCTATTTCTTCTGAAAAACAATAGGAATGGAACTAATGAGCACGCAATTGTGGACATATTTTATTCTTACTTTATTTTCAGTAACATTGCAGGAACACTCAGGCAGGGATCAGAATTGGCAGTTTTTTTGGTGAAGTATGCAATATTAGATGAGATGCAAGTAGTCATATGATTGGTCATATAACAACCCTTTGAATTCATGACAGATCTCCTCAGAGCTATTTGTTATCTCTTTATGAAGTTATGACAGCCACATATTCTGACAGTTCTTGGCAACCGCATTTGGTGTTTGACAATTGGATCACCTTTATGGCTGTTTGCAGCATCTCAAGGTCATGTGACCATGATTTGCAACATTTTTTTTCCAGTTTCCAGTGCATATCTGTTCAATAACACAGTCCTCGATCTCCGGGAGAAATATAAACCAGCTGTTTATTGTTAAAAAAGTCTAAAACAATAAAATATAGGGACGGGTATGTGTAAAACTGAAGCATATGACATATTTATAACAAATCTGAAACAAATTCTGCCACATGTTTCTGCTAGGATATTTACTATAGCTTTAAACAGAGGAAACAATTCTAGCCTTAAACAGATGGAACAATTAAAGCATTTTATCAGAAAGGAAATCAAAATGGAAGAAGGAAAGGACAGCAATTTTATTTGGATGCTCTGTATCCACTTGTCCTTTCTTCACAGCAGGTTCCATGAAATGACTCCCCCAGAGCCGTCTTTTTTTTTTTTTTATATAACAAGTTTTATTGATTTTTTTTAATTTTACAGCCAAGTGCTTAGGACTCATCGTGGAGATAGGGCACTCCATAAAACAAAATAGAACATACAATCATACATAAACAATTTACACTTTTTAAAATCTTCCCTCTCTATTTTGTCAATCAAAGAAACAAGAACAAACAAACAAAACCAAACTATCAACGATATTTCCACCCATTTTAAGCTTAATTAATTATTAACATATTCCAACTAGCATTGCATAGACATATAGTATACAGTTCGAGTATCCATATAATAAAGACCATATTATTCCAAATATTCAGTTTATATTTCTCAATTAAGCTCTATCTCTTATTCTATAAGCTAAACATATATAAGTATATTTTAAAATTTCTCCACTATTAAACATATATAAGTATATTTTAAAAGTTCTCCACTATATTCTTTTTCCTATTTTCTAAACATTTTTATAAGTCAATCCATTGTTCAATCATTGCATGTAAAGATATCATTAGTATTTCACCAGTCTCAATACAACTCCTGATTTTCGCTTTTCCAATTTTCCATAGTTACCATTCCAGACCTAATCAAATCCATAATTCAAATCAATATTAGTCAGACTAAAATCTTAAACCTTAAAGATCTCAGAAATATTAGCTCACTTAAAGTCTTTAAAAACCATTTTACCCATCAAATAAATTTTTAACACTCATTTTAAACCTAATTCTAGCTTTCTTTTTATGCCAAGCAGGTTTCCACAATACGGCTTTCAGCTCTTCCCATCTTAGTATTTGGTTATACACATTTTCCCACAGTTGCGTCTGATCATAGTCTTCTTCTCTTTTTCCCAGTATTGTCTGCACTATATACTCAGTCTTAGCCAGTGTGGTGATTATTCGTTGTTTATATGTACTATCAGCATTTTTAATGTCTCATAGTAGAGAGTCCATTTCTGTTGTTTTTACATCTATAGATGTTTCAATTAAGTTCTGCTTTTGGTCTTCAGAAGTCTCCATCCTTTGTATATAAAATGTAACATCTTCCTCTTCAGTAGATTGTAAATATAGATCCTCCATCTCATAAAATTGTAAATCCAATTGTATATCATGCTCAGTTAGAGTTTGAAATCCAGTTTTTAGCTCTAAACCATCTTCATTTCTAAGTGTCCTAAAATGATCTTTTAGTTCTTTTCTTGTTTCCCAAATTTTTGCTAATATAAATCCATAATTGAGCTGTGAATAAGCTTCCATCTTTCTTCTCTCTCCTTTTTTTTTTTCTATAATAAGAAAACAGCAGTGTCTGGGCGTAGCACCAGGTTCAAAAGTTCAGCTACCATGGCAACGTTACAATAAGACTTTCTGGGCTTCACGCCAATTTCCAAGATACAATGTAACCTTCCAATCCACATAACTCCACCCAGTAGCCAAAGTAGTTTTTTTCCCTTTTTAAAGTGGATAAAAATGTTCAGAAGGGGGGGAGGAAGAAAGAAAACACTCCACCCCCCTCCCTAAAATTTCCACTTAAATTTAAAACAAGCAAACCGAGAGGAAGAGTCACAGTAAGGCTTTTTTCTTCTCTCTTTTTTTTTCAGGATCCCCCGAATTCCAACAGCTCAAATACACAATAACAAAGTCACTTTTTTCCCCAAGTATTCAAACGCTGCTTTTTTAAGGGAGGGAGTAGTTTCTAAAAGCTTTTCATAGGGAAGTAAGGAAGGTAACAAGAGGGAAGGAAAGTTCTCACCCAGATCTTCCACGGTGGTTCTTTGTGCTTAGATGTTGCTGTGACTTTTGGCTGGAGCAGCTGAATGATCGGCCATGTTACTGGCCGATCTTTTCCCCGTCAGCCCAAAGGTGATTCCTCGGATCGCAGAGGGAGCTGCTGCTCCCTCCGCGATCGACGAGTGCCCTCCTCTACAGTGGTCGCCCCTCCAAGGCGACTTTCGACCCTGTCCAGGGTCTACCGGCGGGGGGAAACCGGACAGCAAAGAGAACAAGTTCTTTGCACGTCCACCGGTGCTGCTACCGGATCCGGAAGTCTCCCCCAGAGCCATCTTATTGGAGAGAAGGGTGACATATAAATTTAATAATAATAATAAAAAAACTAGCTGCTATTCAGATCAGTTTCAGTTTTGATTCCTAGGTTTAAAACTCAGGAAAGATAAAGTGGTCTTCAAAATACAGAAGTGCTTTTCTAACTTCCAACATTCTGTACGTTTCTGCACTAATTTTCTTGTGGGGGAACTCCCTAAAGTCTGTCATTGAAATCCAGATTGAGTTCTAGGTCATACCTTGCACTACTTGTTCACTGAATTGTTGTAGTGGGACAATTTGCTCCTATATCTTGCTGAGGTTTAAGATATTTGTTAAGCAATTTATCTCGTAAATCTTTGCTTAAAGACTAATTACTTTGGACTCTTTAATGGTCCTGTCTTGTTCCTCCGCTGCCTAGTATTTCATTTCCCAACTGAAATACTAAAACAAAAACACAAACAAACAGAAATCAGCTTGAAAATCTTTCAATTACTCTGGACAAATTTTGAGGTAAAGAAACTCATAATGATGACCCAAAATTACATTTGATAAAAATAATATATTTTCTAGAATGGGCCAATACAAATTATTTTTTCCTTTCTTTTCTTGCTTAAGATTTATGGAAGTACAATTAAGACCTATATACATATGTATGACTGAACTTCCCTCCCTTCCTCCCTACTAATGTAGTTGTTATTGGGAAGGCATTCTTACATAGCCTGAATAAATCAATGAAGGATTCCAAGATTTCAATGTAGCATCAACTCTATGCTCTGAAGTGAATGAGGGAAAAAAATATTTTGAGAGAAAAAGACTCTTAAAATCTTATTTCAAAGATGAATATATCCTTATTGGCCATTGAAGTATTGTTGACTGGGAAAAAAACCAATAACTCTGAGTTGCAGAATGAAACACAATAATGAATGATATATACTAAGTTATCGCTATTATATAAAGTCTAAACTTTTCATAACAAAGCTGGCACCACTTGAGAATATTACAGATGTATCTCAAACTTTTATAATACATGAAAGAGGCTGAGTACCAGCAAAAATATGTTCACTATTACAGAACATAATATCTGAAAATACATTTTACATACTGCAACATTTGATGTAATTTACTGAATTTACTGAAATAGAGTTAAGAATAGCTAGTGCCAAACTCTCTTTATTGTTCTCAATTTTTCACCCACTATAACTATTAGTTTCTTTGAAGGACATGAGTAAATGTTACAATTTGTTCTCTGGGAAAATTAGCTGTTTCCTGAAATATGTGAAAACTTGTGGTAAATGAGCAGAAAGTTGCAAATTAAATAAGAAGGGAAAAAGGAGTTGGGGGAAATGAATCTTTCATGATGGCATTTCTTATTCATTTAAACAGAAGCTTGTCTCAGCTACAGCTAAAGGTGACAAGATATTGCTAATTTAAAGGAAAGAGAATTACTAAAGGTTTTCAGAAGCTGGCATGTTGAAATGCAATTTTGTAAAATTTGGAAGGAAAGTGTAAAAAGGTGATCCTTTAAAAACAATAGCTGATTGAGGAAACCTACACCAACAGATGGTCTGTAGCAATGATATTTTTTTTGGGGGGGGGGAAATCTTGAAAAAACAGAAATAAAATGGAGACAGAAGTGATATCTTGTGAAGTGCCAGCTTTGTTCCAGCTAATATTTGAACCAGCATCAGATAAAGCTAGAACTATTAAATGCTTTATATAACATTGATTGTATTTTACAAGGCTCCACCATCCTGCTATACAAAATATAAATGTTCTGGGCAGTGGTGGGATTCAAATATGTAAACAACCAGGTCTCTGTGTGGATGCCGCTTCCAGAAGTCCATTTTGGGCCTGGGCAAGAAAAAAATAGCTACCGGTTCTGCCAAACTGGTGCGAACTGGCTGAATTCCACCACTGATTCTGGGTCTGTAATATTCAAAGCTTCCTCCCTGATTACTGAATATTTCTTTCAACCAAAACATTTGAAAGTGTTGTGTAAATCCTTTTCATTGCACTGAAACTTGATTTTCTTGGACAGCAGGACACTAATATCATACTTGTTCAGAAAGGTACCAGAATAACTTCACTTGCATACGTATTTCTGACAGCAACTTTATCTTTGGAGCTGCACATATCAATTAAATCTTCCTAGTTATCACTGCCAGAATGAAAATCAACTCAACGTTCACTTCCATGTTTTAAGATGTGTAGCGTATATTAATGATATGATACCAATTCTGTTGAAAATCTGCATTCTAATTTCCCAAACATTTTCTTCCTCTGTGAAAGAGGTTTCAATAATTCTACTCCTAAGTTTGTCCGGATTTCTTTTAAATTTATTTTAGTGGGGTCTTTGGAACTTATTTTGTTTCTGTTGTGATTTGGTGCTGGTGTTTTTCCCTTTTTTATACCATACTTTTTCCCTTTTTTATACCATACTCCATCACTCTGTTATTTTCTTGGTCTGAAGAAGGCTTGTGGGGAAAAGATCCTTCAATGTGTGTCCTCATATTTTAACAGAAATAGAAGACACAAAATAAGTTAAACATCATTATGAAAGATGGCATTATTCATCTCTCAATTGTTTTAGAAACAAGGCAAGAGAATCCTGCATTAAATCCATTCACATTTCATCTATATTTTTTCTATGAAATTATTTTTTCTCATTTGAATGACATAAAAAAAGTGAAAAAAATTAGTGGGTTGCCTTGTAGGAAAAGGCAGTGTTCTTATTGTCCCTGAAAATTCCAAATTCAGAAGAAGGAAACAGATCCCTAAATAGAGGTCCATTCCTTCTTGGGAAGCATCTAATCATTTGATGTTTCCATGTACATTTTTTTTTAGAATTGAGCAAAGGCAGGCAAGGAGTATAATATGGATTTTATAAGCATGGATGCCTTCAGATGCAATGTCTTGAATAAATTCAGATGCCATCTAGAAATGTATGTGACACTATAAATCTACACCCCTTTGTTGACCAAAGTTATAAGACAATCTTCCAGGTCACTGGACTTTTTCTTTTTAGAATAGTTATGTGTGTATTTCACTTTACCTAAACAACACTATTACTTTGCAAAATAACTTATAGCACATTTGAATTAAATAAAAAATATACTCATTTTTTGCACAACAGCCATTGTAGGTTTAATAAACTTGAACAGGTTCAGACTTCCTTCATTTTCAATAGTAATAAAAAAAGCTATCAAATGCATGCATGCTCTTCTCTGATACATTTTGTATCCTAGATTTCACCACATTTGTTTTTAATACTTGAGCTGCAACAATTATTTATGTTTCCTTCTTAATGATGCCAGCTTTTAACAATTGCCAATTCTGATTTTGTACACTTTGTTTGCAATTTCTTTTATGTATTGGCCATGTCATGGTTTACTTGTCCAGTTTTCTAAATGGTTTTTCAATAATACACTTTTTAGTCATTTTTGCTTCTGCGACTTGCAAGGTATTTTTCTTGCAAACTATAATGGGCATTTCATCTTTGCTTGCCTTGTTGCAATCATTTAACTCACTTTTTTTTTTCTTCAACAGTGGTGTTGCCTGCAGTAAACTATGGCCTCAATTTTCCATACTAAGTACAGCCCATAAGCATCACTTCATGGATACAGTGTCTGGTGCATTGTCATTAGTTTTCAGGTTTTCCAATCAAAATTGTACAATTCAAGTTATGTCTAGATTAATATCCCAGCCAAGTGTATATGGCTTTGATGTTGATGGCATTTAATTTTGAATTTAGAATGTTTTGTACTCATTTTCAATATAAACTGGTTTTCTTTTAAACTTTAACATGCAAAATGTTATCTGATTCAAATATTCCTAGATATTTGTACTCCTTCTGTATGGGTGAAGATTTTATGATATATCCATTGTCAAACTTCATTTTGTTCATGTTTTACTTACACAAGGAAAACAAACTCAACATTTGTTAATATTATCATTATATATTCTCACAGTATGAAATAAAGGTGAAATTATAGTTTCAAATATAGTTCCATATACAGTAGCTTCAAATCATCTATGTATAACAAACTAATCTTTTTCACTTTGTTTCAGCAATTCATATCAAGTTTTGTTTTCCGGATATAAATAAAGGTATCACCATGATAATACAAACAATTGACATATTAATACCTTTGAATGTTTCTCTCCTGGTGTTTCCCTTGCCTTGCCTTGCCTTGCCTTGCCTTGCCTTGCCTTGCCTTGCCTTGCCTTGCCTTGCCTTGCCTTGCCTTGCCTTGCCTTGCCTTGCCTTGCCATTTGCCATCCGTTTTTTTTTCTCCCATTTTTTCAATGCTTCTTCTTTATGTTTGCAGTATATACTATGGGAAATAGTCTGTTCTTCAGATAACAACCAGAATCCTGAATCACACCAGTAAGCAAACTGACAACCATTGCAGCTCAAGAAGCAGAGTTGTTACATGGGCATACCAGATATGCTTTTCACTGCTGAAGTCACTGCAGTCTACATCAGTTGAAGCTTCTGGGTGATCTTCAAGAGCAGGCAGGTGATACGTCAGCCTGTGTAAGCTTTCATGGATGTTATGAATGACCTCAGCAGCTTTTTAATGAAAATAATCCGTTCGATGATACTGTAACTCAGCCTATTTTTTTTAATCCAATTTACCTCTCACTCTCTGATGAAATTAAACAATATATGTACGTGTGCCTGTGTCTATATGTGTGCGTGTTCTGATGAACACTCTCTGCCAAAATACTACCCATTATTGCTCTTTCCAATTTTTTACAATTATGTTTTTAAAAGAAGCAGCATATAAATATTTAAATGATACAGAAGACTATCATAATTGTACAATGTGTGCTGTAAACCATAGTTGGCTCTGTACCACTAATAGATGAGGATGCATACAGATAAATAGCTCCCTAAAGAAGATCTGGTTATACCAATGCTATATTTTAGTCTGAATTATTTTTGTCCAGACATAATTGCTTTTTCGTTGGCTTGAGTATTAGGGAATGATGAGGAAATAGAGATGTTGAAGAGTTTAAGTGGGGAAACATCTATAATAATATGCTAGCTATAGGAAAGTTGGCTTTTAACAAGAGTTAAAGGAATTATTTTTATTTTTTTTAAAAAAATGTCTATATAAATTACAAAGGAGCATGGTGCTCTATTCTGTTCGACAGAACTCTTTTTTACTCTGTTGACTGTTACCACCAAACCAGGTGTTATATCTTCGGTTCTTTAGGCATTGAATGAGGCAGAGTGTTCAAACAACAACAAGTTTATTAACTCAGAACAGAAGCAGCCCTAAAGGCTGCTGCACAGCTATTTATACAGTTAGCCTCTAGGTGACAACCAATAGATTTAAAATAACAGTTTCCCACCCCAAACCTCATTATCAGCTTGGAGAGAGCCAGTCTGGCTTTCAGTAACAGCAACTGTTAAACAATACAGAAATGTAGGTCAGACATTAAGCAAGTGATTTAAAACAGTTGTGGCCAATACATTACACCCCTTCCCCCTAGATGGCTCAAACTCTCAATTGCTGGACATGTCCTGCAGATATTTAGGCGGCCTTCTTGACCGTTCTGAACGTCTAGGGGTTGCAGGGGTCTCCTGGTTTACCTGCTCGCCTGCCCGGCTGGGTAGACCAGGACTCTGAGGTCCAGTGAAGTCACATTGACTCGGGTCCCTTTGGCTGGCCAGTCCCGGTCGGCCCAAACCAAAGTCCAATCATGCAGCAAAGTCTGCAGGGCTGTCCCTCAGTGCAGTTTGCTGGTCCTGTTCAGCAGATACTGTCTGTCTGTCTGGGGGAAGCTCTCCTACGGCCTTTTCCCCGTCTCCTTGAGTAACAGTTCCGTTGGAGTGTGCAAGCTCCTCTGTTGGGCCGCTGTCACATGGCCCTTGCGTGTGGCTCTCTTGAGAGGCCTGAGCCAGCGACTGGTTCGCTAGCCTCCGACGCAGCTGGTCAATGTGCCGGCGAATGACTTGCCCATCTTCCAGGACCACCTCATAAGAGAGTGGTCCCGACACCTTAACAACCACAGCTGCCACCCACAAAGCCCCTTGCCTGTAATTCCTGGTCCAAACCCGGTCACCGACTTGCAAATTCCGAGGTGCCTTTGGCTGAGCAGAGTCCAAGGCAACCCGGTCGGGGTGCAACCTGTCCAGCTTGGTGATCAAACGTCGGCCCCATCTGAGTTCGGCAGGGCTTCTGCCCGTGGCGGTACAGGGAGTTGTGCATTGGCAGAGTAGAAAATCTGCCAGTCTGTGGTGCTAATTCCCTGTGACAATCCATTTTAGTGATTCCTTGGTTGTGCGGACCATGCGTTCTGCTTGGCCGTTCGAGGCCGGGTAAAAGGGAGCCGACATGGCGTGCCGTATTAGATTTCCCCTGAGGAAAGACTGGAATTCAGAAGCGGTAAACTGAGCCCCATTGTCAGAGACTAACACGTCTGGAAGTCCGTGTGTTGCAAAGATTCTGCGCAGTTCCTGGATGGTCCTGGCAGTAGTCATAGTAGGGACTAGTGCGACCTCTAACCATTTATAATGGCTATCTACCACTATTAGAAACAGCTGTCCCTGAAAGGGCCCGGCAAACTCGATGTGGATTCTTGACCACGGTGTGTGTGTGTCCTCCCATCGGTGGACAGGGGCTTGCGGCATCTCCGGTCTGGATTGCTGGCACGTGTAGCAACCATGTACTTGGACCTCGATGGCTTTATCTAGCCCTGGCCACAAAGGTAGCTCCTCGCAAGTGCCATCATCCGGACTATTCCCGGATGACCCTCGTGCAGAGACTCTAGGACCCTGGGCCTTAAAGAGCTCGGGACTATGACCCTACTTCCCCAAAGGATGCACCCCTTATGAGCTGAAAACTCATCTTTTCTCATGAAGAAACTCTGAAATTCTGGCCCTGGACATTTGTCCAGCCATCCTGTGTGTACCCAGTTTAGCACACGACTCAGCGTTTTGTCAGCTGCTGTCTCAGCAGCTATGTCCCGAGCATGAAGGGGAGATTCCGGCAAATCCTGGATAGCCAGGATGCGTGCAGCCGGAGCTGGATCTGGCTCCACATGTGGCAGGGACAACCTGCTCAGGCTGTCTGCATGGTCCATTTCCTTGCCCGGTTTGTGAATCATCCTGTAGCTGTAGGCTGATAGGAAGATAGATCACCTCAGCATTCGAGGAGACAGAATCTGAGGTGATTGTTTGTTTGTGGTGAACAACTCTAGGAGTGGCTTGTGGTCCGTGAAGACCATGAACTGGCAGCCATACAAGTAGTCATGGAACTTTTTAACTCCAGCCACAATGGCCAGAGCCTCCTTGTCAATTTGCGCGTAGTTGCGCTCTGCGGACGATAGGGTCCTGGAGTAATATGCGATAGGCTTCTGCCTCCCATCAGCCATTAAGTGGCTTAACACAGCCCCAACCCCATAAGGGGATGCATCACATGCAATGCAGACAGGCAGCTGCTCATTGAAATGAGTGAGAACTGAGTTTGACAATAGCAATGATTTGACTGCTTGGAAGATACTCTCGTGGACACTGGTCCACTGCCACTGAGCTTGTCTATCCAAGAGCTGGTGTAATGGCTCTGCCATTGCGGTCTTGTCTGGGAGGAAGGCATGGTAAAAATGCAAAAGGCCTAGGAAAGCCTGAAGCTCTCCCTTTGACTTCGGCCTTGGGGCCTGCTGGATTGCTTTTAATTTGGATTCCTCCAGATGAATGCCTTTGGCATCGATGCAGAAACCAAGGAACTCGGTTGACTCTACCCCAATCTTGCACTTTTCTTTTTTTAGTTTAAGTCCCGCATCGTGGAACTTCTGAAGGACGGCCTTAAGCCGTTCAGCCAGAATCTCAACCGATTCCCCAGCAATGAGGACATCATCGAAGTAGGGGCAAAACCCTGGAATTCCCTTGAGCATGCACTCCATCACTCCCTGGAACAGCCCTGGGGCTACACTCACCCCGAACTGTAGGCGCTTAACCTTAAAAGCCCCCCTATGGGTGACAATGGTCTGGGCTACTGCCATGGCCTCGTCCATGGGCAGTTGTTGATAGGCCTGTGCCAAATCTAATTTGGTGAACAGGCGGCCTCCTTGCAATGACGCCAAAATATGGCTGACAACAGGCACAAGGTATGCGTGCTGTTGAAGTGCCCTGTTGAGGGTGCACTTATAGTCAGCGCATATTCGCACTTCCCCATTGGCCTTTAATGGTGTTACTATGGGGGTCTCCCACGCCCCACTGTCTACGGGCTGCAATACCCCTTGTTCCACTAGCTTATCTAGCTCTGCATCGATTTTTAGTTTCAATGCGAAAGGCACTCTACGAGGCTTGATCCGTATTGGAGTTACCATAGGATCAAGCTTGAGGGCGATCGGAGGACCCTTGTACTCCCCTAGACTAGAACTGAAAACATCCGCAAACTCTTGGCCGATCTGCCGCTTGTGTTTGGTGAATGCCGGTTACTTGAATGCCCAATGCATCAAACCAATCGAGCCCTATGAGGCTCGTGCATTGGCCTTCCACCACTACGACATCTAGTGGCCCCTTGAACCCCTTGAATTCCACCAGAATTGTGGTTTCGCCTTTGACCGCCACTCGGGAGTTTTGGAAGTCTGTGAGTAGTAGATTAGATGGCTGGAGCTTGGCCTATCTGTTGCTACGATGGCATAGGTGCCTGAATGTTCCTTGTGAAATGATTGACATGGCTGAGCCCGTGTCCAGTTCCATCTTGCATGGAACTCCCTGAAGCTTGACCTGTAGCCTAAGCTTCTGCTTTAGGGGGCGATGGGCACCAGTGTGGAATACGCTCCTTCAGCTGAAGCAGAACCCTACTCGGTGTTGACCCAGGGCCCTGGTACCTCTCCTGAATGTGTCTTCTTTCAGGTGGTCCCTTTGACAACCTCAGCAGACGGCGGCGATGTGGTCTGGCTTGCCACAGGCCCGGCACATTGCAGTTCGGAATCGGCAATCCGTGCGTTGATGGCGGCCTCCGCAGCCCATGCATTTAAGGAATGGAACTGCCTTCCCAGTTGGCTGTGGTCCCTTCTCCAGGTGCTTTCGTAGCTGGTTGGCTTCGTAGTCTGAGTCGGTGTCTTCCATCCACTCGGCGTCCTCGTGGTGGATGGCTTCGGTGCTTGGCACGCTTTTGGAGGACCACAGCGCTTTAATGGCCCCTCTGGTGGCTTCGTCCACCATGACCTCCTTCAAGGCCTCTTGTAGCGAGAGAGTCTCCTTAGCGAACAGTTTTTGTTGGAGCTCTCGATTCCGGAGTCCGCAGACTAAGCGGTCTCATAGTCTCTCCTCCAAATTCATGAAATTGCAGAGTCGGGACGCTTGATGAAGAGCGGCAATGAATTCAGTTGCAGACTCGCCGGGTTGTTGCTCCCGCTGCTCAAAAGCGTGCCTCCATACTATAACAGATAACTTGGGCTCAAAGTGGTCTTGGAGCTTTTTTTTCAAGTCCGCATAGGTGACCGACTCGAGCAGTGCCGGGGCGACCAGGTTCTCTGCAATGTCGAAGGTGCCGGGGCCGCACATGCAGAGGAGTGTTACGGCCTTCAATCCATCTTCGGCGACCTGGTTGGCGCGGAGGTAATTTTCGACACGGGAGATGTAGGACGCCCATCTCTCCGGGTGAGTTTTGTCGAATGCTTCGAGCTTCCCGACCTTCGCCATGGTGGTTTGTGTCTTTGTTCAATGCCTTGTGCTGCTGGCTTCTGTGTAGGCCCTAGGATGGATCCTTAGGGCGTGGTGGTCTCCAGCATGGCTTGCTGGCAGACCGAGGGGGGGAACGTAGTTCTGTCAGGCTCTGTGCTGACCTCACCCCCTAGTGACTTCAAGCTCTCTCAATGAAGCAGCACATCCCACCTTCGTCGCCACTGTTATATCTTCGGTTCTTTAGGCATTGAATGAGGCAGAGTGTTCAAACAACAAGTTTATTAACTCAGAACAGAAGCAGCCCTAAAGGCTGCTGCACAGCTATTTATACAGTTAGCCTCTAGGTGGCAACCAATAAATTTAAAGTAACAGTTTCCCATCCCAAACCTCATTATCAGCTTGGAGACAGCCAGTCTGGCTTTCAGTAACAGCAACTGTTAAACAATACAGCAAGCTTGGAGATAGCCAGTCTGGCTTTCAGTAACAGCAACTGTTAAACAATACAACAATGTAGGTCAGAAATTAAGCAAGTGATTTAAAACAGTTGTGGCCAATACATTACACCAGGGATGCCGAACCCCCAGGCCATTGGGCTGTGAGCTGTTCGGAAGTGGGCTGTGGAAGCAGCGGGGTGAACATGCACGCGTGCATCCCCACTTGTGTGAGCAGTGGGCGAGGGCATGCATGCTCTATTTGCATGAGTCGTGGGCAATTGCCTGCCTCACACGCAAATGGAGCTGTACACAAATGCGTAGCCTTGCCGGCCACTCATGCAGAACCATCCCCTCTCCCTTCCCTCCGCCAGCCCACATGCAATAGCATGTGAACCATGCAGATATCCAACTTCTCTGAATCAATGTAGAGTTAGCCCAATTCCCCTACTTTCAAATTATGATCAGTTTTCTATGTAAAGCCTTCATACTGATCCCTGAAATGATTAACCTACTTTGCATCCATAAGTGAGAAAGCAAACAAGTAAGTCAACTATATATAAGGAATGAAAATTCTGATAACTAATTTCTCTTAATTTTAATTTTTACAGATCTATCATAATTATACTTAGTTATTTGACCCCTGTAAAGGCCTTCCATTTGTATGCCTGTCTGTCTATGAATTGTATCCCCCAAATGTGCAAAAATTATGATAATTAATTTTTGTTTATATATTTATTTATACATTTTGTTTCTATTAGGTGAAATGTGGCATAATAGCAGTAACTGTGAGAGGGATCTTGGAGTCCTAGAAAACAATCACTTAAATATGAGCCAGCAGTGTGCAGCAGCACCCAAAAAAGCCAATACAGTCCGAGGCTGCATTATTAGAGGGATAGAATCAAGATCATGTGCAGTATTAGTACCACTTTATAAAGCCTTAGTAAGACCACACTTAGAATACTGCATCCAGTTTTGGTCACCATATTATAAAAAAAGATGTAGAGTCTCTGGAAAGAATACAGAAAAGAGCAACAAAGATGATTAAGCTGCTGGAGGCTAAAACATATGAAGAACGGTTGCAGGTATTGGATATGTATAGACTAGTGAAAAGAAGGTGGGTGACATGATAGCAGTGTTCCAATATTTGAGGGGCTGCCACAAAGAAGAGAGAGTCAACCTATTTTCCAAAACATCAGAAGACAAGACAAGAAACAATGGATGGAAACTAATTAAGGAGAGAAGTAACCTAGAACTAAGGAGAAATTTCCTAACTGTGAGAACAATTAACCAGTGGAATGGCTTGCCTTCAGAAGTTGTGGGTTCTCCATCACTGGAGCCTTTTAAGAAGAGACTGGACAGCCACTTGTTTGGAATGGTGTAGGGTCTCCTGCTTGAGCAGAGTGCTAAACTAGAAGACCTCCAAAGTCTCTTTCAACTCTGTTATTCTGTTATCAATTAAAAAGCAAAATTACGTAAGTTTGCATTCACTTGCACTCAATTTATCCATCATCCATATTCTCTTCTTCTAATATTCTAATATTCTAGATTTGAACCTACCTCTCCTATCACCAAGAGTCGCAATCATCTGTATTGGTCTTTAAATAAAGAATGTCAAGGTGACACATGAGATAACTATAATTCAGCTAGTTTGGCTTCCTACATCAAAGCTCAACATTGCCTGGAAAAACAACACAAAACAAAATTCACCTTTCTGGACATATTAAGTAGCTTGCTTTAATCCAAACATTTGTTGCTTTTGTATACTGAGTTTTATTCTTTTATTTTCATGGCAAATAAATTTGTCTCTTTGGTTGGAAGATCATTTGTGGGTGGATATGATGAGAGATGGAGTCATTTAATGAGTCTCCACATGAGTACAATAGATTCTGCTTTCTTTTGAATCATCCATCCACATTGTGGATTTAATTGGAAAGCAATGCAACCCTGTAAATGAATAATGTTTTAAATATTTTTTTCCAAATATTTGTTATTGCCATAGCAGTTCTTGATCATCAGACAATCAACAGAGACAAAACGATATATATATATAAAACACTATTTTTTATATCATATAAGTCTCATGCAGAGAAACATTTCTGACACAAACAGATCTGAGATGTTCTCCCTCCTCCCAAAACTTCAGGGCTCATGCAAATGAGTTTTTCTGTTCCAAGTCCCTCACCAAATAAAGTCTACTCTGTTGGGGTTTAACAGTACTAACAGGGCCAAGGGTCTGCAAACATTTTAAATCTCATTAGTAAACTTAATGAAAATGGTCAATTGGACTAATGTAGGTGTTCAGCATAATGAAGCAGGCTAGCTAAGAAAACATCAGACTGTTGTCCATAGTATCCGAAAGATTACAGTTTGTCAGCCAACTGGAAAAAAAGTTGAGATCATCATAAATTAAATGGAAATTTACTAGATTTATTTACTATTAGGTGTGTGATCTATAGTTGATGCTGGGATATACAGAATTCTCTTCCCCATTCTAATTAAATTTATTTTTGAATAGGGCATGTCAGTGAAGATTACTGATAGGATTTTATCTAATTTTTCCTTAATGTATGTTTTAAACAGGGCAATTTTCAGGAAAATCTCCACAATGGTCCCCTGGTGATGGAGTGGGTGCATGAAAACAATAGGATAAATAATGAAAGCTACATTCTGTTATTGTCACACAAGGTTCATCCCTTTTGTATGCATAGTGTAACATTGCACATATATATGAAAGGAGTAAAAAGTAGCTTGTTTCACAGTGGTGTAACACTGCTTTGTCATATTAATGAGAACTTCAGATCCTATAGATATATCATGCTGCTTAACTTAGAGATGCCAGACATTCTCCTATGTCCATCCTTCATTTTGATGTTTGTTAATGTTATGCAGTTCTATACTGCAAACCCAAACATAGAATAGAATCCTTGCTATAAGACCAAAGGATACATTCAAAAGGGAACACTAGGAGTACAAAACTCATCACAAGAATGATTGAGGCACTTTGAGAATTCATATAGGACAAGAAATTTGATACACTTGGACTATATTAATACAGTGTGAACTTAACAGGCATCCATCTGATTTTAGATTTCTTTAAATCTTTAGTAGATTTAGATTTAATATATTCCATAGACAATCTTCAGTACTATCCTTATTTTGAGTGATTTAAATATATCAGACTAAGCATTTGCATATTTTACAATTTTAGGAGGGTATTTAAACAAATAAGTTCTTTATTGGAAAGCAAACTAGAACATAATAAAAATGGCATATTTGTTTATTTGCAAAGAAGTCATATCTGCAATGGCCATTAGATCTATGAGTATACAATTAAAATCGTTACAGGTTTTTTTCCATGCTCCATTTAGCTGCACACATAAACTTAGGACTGCTTAAAAATATGAGGAAAATTAATCTTTTAAACTTTTCATTCAAAATCCATATATTGTACAAAAACACTGCAGAAATATGTGCTTTCTAGAATAAACTGGGAAGCTTTAAACATTTTTCATTAATATATGTTCTTTGCGTCAACTTAATTGTTATATAATGGTTTTGGATAATCATCTTCAGATAAAATAAAGTTTTCTCATTCTTTGTTCCTGCTTGTAAGTCTTAGCCATTCTGACTTACACTACTTGGAAGATTTTTTTTTTTTTATATCCATTATTGTAGCTTAAGGTTTTCCAAATCTACTGAGTAATATGAGACCTGACATTTTAAATATGATTTATTAGATGCCCAAAGTACACATTAATCTCAGAACAGGCGCAAACTCAAAAGTGTTTAATAGAATATGTGTCAGCTTGTTCAAATGGATAGTCAGATATGGGCTTCTGAGTACAAATTTAAAAATTCTCAAAATAAGAAAAGAATGAAGGAAGTCACTCTGCTGAATGAGGTAATTGAGTTCCTTAGGGAAAACTCTGGTTTAAATCCCTCCACAGCTGTAATGCTGATTGTGCAGACTGTGAACATATAAAGCAAGATACTCCCAAGGAATTTGGTAAGATTTTTGGAGGTAAAAATAGGCATTGGATAAATAAACATTACAATATCTTTAGCCTAGAAATTGACTGTGTTTTAATTCAGAGTGAAACCCAAAGCCAAGGTGAATTCTGGACAGACAGTTTACTCCTCTTTGGCTAATTCTAAAAGCTATCTCCAATTTGTATTTCCAATGCTTTGTAGTGCTACAAGTAACAAAAGGAACAGGGAGAACACTTTTCACTTTCTTCTAAGTATACTAGCACCCTCAGTCCAATTTTGTGAAAATTATAATAGGTCCTGCACTATGGATGGGGAGGTTTGAGCTTATTGTACTTTATTTTGTTTTATAAAAAAAAACTAATGTCTAAGGCAGGGGTCTGCAACCTTGACAACTTTAAGACTTGTGGACTTCAGCTCCCAGAATTCCTCAGCCAACTATGCTGGCTGAGGAATTCTGGGAGCTGAAGTCCACAAGTCTTAAAGTTGTCAAGGTTGCAGACCCCTGACCTAAGGAAAAGAGAATACTAAAGGACTGAAGGCCAAATCACAGTTAAAAGCAAGTCCTGATAGTTTTTGCTTTGTTCTTTAAATACAGTGCAAACAGAATCCTTCCAAGAAAAATGGAACTTTATTCTTTGCAAAATCATATTCCAAAATTGCATACAGGTTGAGGTGTTAGAGGTCAGTTGGACACATCTTCCTCTGAACAGGAACAAAGTTATGTTGCTGGCAACTCAGAAACTGAGGAACAACTCCCAATGTCAAAAGATAAAAGATAAGATGCTGATCCTATCATTCTTAACCTTATTGAGAACACTGAACTGGAATTGAAGGTGTCTCTTCTCCTCATGAAGAAAATTATCTATGTGGTTTCTGGCAGCTGAAAAGGATCTGATGGCACATAATCAATCAGCCTTCTTGGGAATGTTATTGGAAATGGGTGGAGAGTTTGAAGGTAAGAATACAAAGCAATAGCTCTTGTCAGAGAAAACAAGTCATGGGACCTGAAGCCTTTCAGATGCTGACTCTAATACATTAATGCTCTTTACCATCAATTCTATTTGGGGAGAGGCCTGGGGCATTTTTGTTGCTACAGAAGTTGCAACACAAGTTGTGTTACATGTTGTATCTGATGCTGTGTGAATTCCTTAGTCCCTAGACCAGGTCTAAGAACTGCAAACACCTTATCATTTTGAAGTTTGTCCATTGTAATTGGATTGCTTGTTGAGTTTTAAGTCCTGGAGGCACTGCAACTGCCTTAGCTTTCAAGAAACTGAAAGGCTGAATTCTAATTTATAATTTTACGAGTAACTACAATGATAAATAATGTCCTGACTCAGGAATGTTTGCTTTCTTTTGCCAGAACCTACATTATTTAGTTTTGTGAAACCTACGGTTGGATAATTAGTTGCTGGAATTTCAAAACTTATTCAAGATTTATTTTACTAAATGTGACGTAGGTTTCATGTCCAACATGTATTTTTATTCTTTCAATTTAAGCAACATACTTAAGCAACACATATTTCCAAGTATGCATATTCTGAAGGCCTTTCCTCCCTCCCTCCCTTCCTTCTTTCCTTCTTTCCTTCCTTCCTTCCCCCTTTCCTCTGTCACAATTTAAAAAAAAACCTCTTTATGGCTCACACAGAAAAATACAGTATAAAAGAAGCCACATACAAAAATTAAAATAGAAGTGCACTACAAAAATAGAAAGAAAAGGAAAGATGACAACTCAAAATCAATTTTAAATAAAAATGGTGGCATGCCATTACTTTGTTTAGAACTGTGCCCACCTTTTAAAGATTCCCTGTAACATGTTCTAAAAATTTCTATATTACCTATTGCCACAAAACACTGTGGGACTCCAGTTAAAGTAATAAGGGTATTGTGTGTGGAGAAAAAGTGAACCGAAAAGTGTGGGAAGAATCAAGAAAGGTGGTGAATTCTGTCATGTATACTTGTCACAATTATCTTTGTGTCAAAATTCTTGAGTGAATACATCCTTGATCTAATTTAGTGAAGTTTTTAATGGGCAGAGTTCTGATTCTTCTTTCCCAAATCAAATTCATAATACTTTACAATATACACTGCACCTATGTGGGTATTATATAACAGCAGGTGGCAGCACCAAGCCAAAAAAAGCTAAGCAAGAAACTCCAGCCCTGGAGGCTCCATTCATATCCATGTAATCACTAGGAGTCAAGCCCAGTATAAGGGAATCTTTATTTAGATATTCTGTGCTTTGTTGATTATAACAGAAAAAATATTGCAATCTCAGATTTCCTAAATTGAACACATTCTGAAGAAATTGGTTTAACATGGGAAAAGATTTGAAGCAAAGCTTTTTATGAAGGGTTTTTTTTTTTTTAAATGAGCCCTAGGATTATCATCAGATCAAATGTGAACAAGAAATGAGTCTGAAACAATGCTAAGATTGACTTGACACTGTTGTCAGAAAATAAATATAATATTCATTTGTTTCAATAGTCTAGGACATAATGAAGACATCTGTTGTGAATAGCTTAAGGAAACTAATGACAGAATAAAACAGTGCGACTTCAGAAACAGAGGAACAAACATTGTAAAACTACTTTTTTAAACAAAGTCCATTTTAAAAAGCAATTTTTGTTAGCAATACTTTATTTACATAATATGCTAGTTTTTATCTCAGATTAGAAATAGCAAATATAGCTGGAAATAAACATTAAATATGATTAGTGGAGTCTGCACAAATTTTCTGTAAAAGAAAACCATACAGTGCACAAATTATATATTCACCCATCATCCCTTTTGGATAGGCAATGCTATGCACAGCATAGGAAAGGAATAACAAATAAATCTAAGTGAAAGAAATGGAAGGAATAAGATAAGAAAAGCAAGAAAAAGAGAAGGAAATATCCCAAGTGCTAATGAATATATATTTATTGTGTAAGAGTCCACAATTTAATTCAGATTAAATCCTTTATTAAGGATATACTCTGAAAAGTCCCTTGAAAAGGAAATAAAAGTAAAATTAGGTTAGATTAGACACATTACTTCTTCATACGTTTTTACTCTTGTAAACCACATTTGTTACTCCTGCCATGTCCACACAATGCTTCATGTAATGCATGGCATGAAAGACCAGGGACACATGTGAGGATCCAATTAAACTGATTTATTGGTAAAAACAAAAACAAAAAAAACCTATGCACAGGAATATTTTCAGCTAACAGTTAGCATGTGCTTGGAGTTAGATAAGGGTCCATGAAATTGGACTTAGGAATTGGGGTTTGGACTTAGCTCTTCTGTGGCTACAGAGGGATTCTAGGCTGATCCCTCTTTTACTATGTTTCCCTGAAAAGAGGCTTTTTTGGGGGGGTGTTTCCACTCACCTCATGGCGGCAGCACAGACAGCCCCGCCCAGCCGGCCCACTTCTTCTGCGGCCGAAGGAGCAGCTTGATTCTGCAGCTGAGAATGGAGCTCCGGCCTGCATTTTGCAGTCAGAGACCTTTCCAGAAGGCCCGTACAGCCAAGAACTGAGCTATGAATTGAGCAAGTGTCGATCCATGGGAGGCCTGGCTGCAATGGTAAGCTCCACTCCCCCACCCCCACCTTGCTTGATTTTTAGGCATGTATCTCACCTCAAAACTAGGGCTTATTTTGGGGGTAGGGCTTACAGTATATTAGGCCCACCTCCAAAAATCAAGCTAGGTCTTATTTTCAGGGTAGGTCTTACTTTCGGGGAAACACGGTAACTCCACTGCCACTTCTCTCCTTTGTTCTTCAAATCTCTCTCTCTTTTTGATTATCTCTTCTACTCAATTCAACCTCCTTAGTTTTATCTTTCCTTTTGACCCATTCACTCTTCCTACATATTCTTCTGTTGCAATACAGTTCTCATTCTATGTAATCAGACCACCTCAATATACTTTTTTCATACTTCACTTTCTATTCAACCCACATTCATTCAGCATCCATTCTAATTTTCTTCTTTTTTAAAAAAAAAAACACATAACTTCTTAAGTACCTTATTCCCTTTGCATTCAAGTTATTTCTCCTGGCAGCCTTCCAATTCCCACTTTGATATATAAAAAGTCATGGATATGCACATCCATTTTTGTTTCTTTTTTTTTGATGGACACTTTTCAAGGGATACTTAACACTTCAATCTCCCTGTAATTTCTATATGCCTTTGCTATCTTTTTTGTATAGGAGACTAATAATGCTATTCTTCCAGACACTGTCTTCAAATGTACATTAATAACTAACATATAAGCAAACCACATCCATATTTTAAAATTTCTCTAATTGCATCATCTACTTTAACATACTGCAGTATTCTCACAGATTTTTACCACTTGTTCATGATTCTGCTCTCCCAGCACTAACATTTGTAACACTGATGCATTTGTTTCAATTTCTCATTTTGAAATATCACTATCATTCTCATATAAATCTCTAAAATGTTCATTCTGTTAACTGACATTTTTGTTGTATCAGTAAGTAACTTACGTGGCTAAACGAACTGTTAAAAATAAAAGAAACCTCATTACAACATAACACAGATAGCTATGAATGTCACCCTTCATTAATAATCAAAGTTTCAAATAGTAACTTAAATATCTCCTATAACTACTTTTCTGCTCAGTATATGATGTTGCTGACCTCTGTTCTTTCCACTTTCCTTCATTTTACCCTCTGCTCTTACACTTAGATTTCTTTTTCTCTTACTGTTATAATTGATTATTTTTATTGCGCACAACCACGAGTCCATGTAAAATAGGACAGTATATAAAAGATCAGAGTAAAATAGATTATCATTTATTGTTGCTCAGTGAAGTGAAATCTGAAAATGTATACAAAGCTTTGTATTCACCAGTAGAATACCTGAAAAGCCAGATGGATCTAGCTTGGACAGATAAAAGAAAAGCAGCTTTCTAAAGGTGGCTGTACTGTCCACTCATCTTGACAAAAGAGGCCTTGCTGATATTCAGCTAGAGATGATACTGACATGAAAATTGACCAAGCACTTGTAAAATGCTCAGAATGCTGTTAACACAATAAATGTAGCAGGCGATACAGATCTGTCACTATTTTACCACTTTCACATCTATTAAGGAGAACTGTATAAGATTCTTCAGCTGAAGTGAAAAAGAAAAGAGTATCTTGTTAGTCTTTTATGTGACAGTGTAAGAAAGGATTTCAAGATGAGGAAAAGAAAAAGTAGGACATTGACAATAAATATTGAAGTTTCAGATAGCTTTTATTTTATAATCTGGGGTATCCAATGTATTATCTGTTGGCACATAGAGAAGTTCAACCTCTCCCATGATGTCCACCACATCCTGCTCTCCACCTATTCCTAAGGCTTTTGTGTTCTATTTCTCAAGTAATTATTCTCTTTCTTTCTGTATTTTATATATAAAAATTCTTGGAAATAATTTATTTACAATATATTCTATTGAATTCTAATATCATATTATTTATATTTTTTTAAAAATATATTTTTTATTGAATTTTAGGATGCTCAACAGAGACATCCACATCTTAATGGATGTATACTTTGTAGCATAATGTGCAAATAATGGATTCTCTTGGAATGGGAACAGCTGTTACCAGGCATTTTTACCATTTGTATTGTTGCCGTGCATTGATGCTATCAAATCATCAAGCTATATTTCTCAATTTGTAACTTATTTAACAAGATAGACAGAGTTGGTTTTAATAAACATAAATAGTTTTAAGACTACAAAATTTATTGGGAGGGTATTATGCTTTTCTCCTGTAGTACTGTTCTTTCAAGGACACCACATATCCTGATACATCCTGATTTGTACTTTTCCCATGGATGACAATTTTTAAGTCAGCTTTAGAGGAAAAACAAACCCTTATAATTTCTTGCTTGAAGTTTCTAAATGCAAATCCACCTGTGAACACAAAATGTATCTGTCCATTCATGCAGGTTTGCAAAGAAAATGCAATGAAACTTTCTTCTTAAAAGGGTATTGCCAAATGCATAGTTATAAAAAAGAGTTTATTTTGAAGAACAGGAAGAAGAACAGAAGAAGACTGCATGCATCATCATAAAGAGTTAAAAATATTAATGTGGTTAAAATCATTGCAGTGTTGCTGGCTTGAAAGAAAATAATCTTTCAACATTGTTAGTTCTTTTCTTCTTTTTAGTACAAAGTATTGTGTCAAAATAGGAATAAATGAAATCCAGTCTCTTAAGTAATTCTATCTACCTCTTGCATCTTAGAATCAAGAAAATAGAGTGGCTAAATCTGACTTCTCTGTGACTCTATAATTCTCTGTGACTCTATAATTGAATATTGAAGACCTACTCAGTATTAACTATATATACCTATTGAGGAAGAAGAGTTTACATTTGAGGTGCTAAGGAGAAATTATTAAAGTTTGTCAATGATCTTGTCAGATGCTATAGAAGACAATAATGAGCCTCATAAAAAAGCAGGGATTTGTTCTAGCTAAAGATCTCAGCAAAGGTTTGATCTACCTAATTTTGCCAGTCAAGACTTAAAATTTACTTCTACCAAGGCTTCTCTGCTTACTGTAGTGAAGAAAATAAGATCACATATTTAACAGGTACACTACTTAAGGGAAGGGAAGGGAAGGACTATTTGAATATTGCTCAAATTCTGATGACTGCATGGTCTATGCTTTATTCCTGTTGTGCAACTATTTTGTTTTATATTGTATTTAGTGCTAATTAAGTCATTTTTTTCTTTAGATCAATATCACATACTTATATTTACCAAGAGTATGATTAGATGTAGCAAACAATTTTCATTAATTTCCCCCGAACAAAAGAAACAGTTTTAACAGGTGTTGTGAGAGTTCAGATAGCCTGTGTTATAATTGCAGTAAACAAATAAAGAGAAATATATTTCTCTATGTTTATTAATTTTAAGGTTTAATTATATTTGGGAAGTAAAGGAACAGAATGGAGCCTTCAGTCTCAAGGCTATTGAGGTGACAATTTCATTTATTAAAGAATATAGATGTCTATTTTCTGAATGCCATATTAACATATTATAAAGGAAGAAACAAGTCCTTCCATCCATTAATGGAAATGCAGTAAAATAGAAGTCATGCCTCATTTTATACCTTCTGCAATTTGGAAAGGTCACCCATAGTTATCATGGGTTTAAAATCTATATATTGTAGAACAAGCTGCAAATTCAGCTTTTGAAAACATTGTAAAGGTTATTATAATTAACATTATTAATCTTTTGTTAAATTCCATGGATTTTCTATCTGAATTTCCTGATTTTTTATTTTTTTTAAAAAATGTATCTGTGATAGTTCTTCCTTCCTTACAATAACTTAGTTTATTTTTGCTTCACTGTAGATTACTTGTCAAGCCATAGAACAATTCTCTCTGCAAATAAGTTGAAGTGAGAAGACAAGACTTCCAGAAAATCCTTTGTTTTCAAATGTGGAACAACATATATGCCATTGAAAGCCATTTGATTCTATTTTTCTTCTTCTTCCACTTTTGGTGAGTAAATCAAGGAGAGAAGCAAACTAGAACTAAGGAGGAAATTCCTATTGGTTATTCCATCAACCAACGGAACAGCTTGCCTTCAGAAGTTGTGGGTGCTCCCTCACTGGAGGCTTTCAAAAAGAGACTGGACAACCATTTGTCTGAAATGGTATAGGGTCTCCTGCTTGAGCAATGGATTGGACTAGAAGGCCTCCAAGGTCCCTTCCGTTCTCTTTTGAGAATGTGGGCAGAAATAAGTTATATTATGAAAGTTGTTGTGTTTCATTTCTTGAAGCTAAAAATGAAACAGGGTGAAAGCTGGATGCACTAAACTTTTCTTAAGTTGCTTGGAAAAACCATCAGCTTTGTTAATATAACCTCTTCTAAAAGTGTATATTGTAAAAATCTTGTGAAAGTGGATATTATAATATTACATTTAATTAAAAGCATAATACATAAACAGTTGCACAATTAATGCACAAGTGCAGAAAGTATGAATAAAGTTCTTTCTTTCAACTTTATGGTCAGCAAATCTAAATGTTTCTCCGATTAGTCAAGAAACTGGATACTTAAATATTGCAGGATGCAAGCAAGAGAACAATTGTAATTGGTGAGTTGGAGTTTCAGTTTTGAAGTTATTAATCTGCAGTGAGAATGCAAATAAAATCAATACCAGGGATACAAAAATTGATTCCCTAGCCTTTACATTTAGATATGCACATTCATTAATTCAGTTTACTTTATTCAAGGTAATAAGACCCTATTGTTACTGCAGAGCTCTCTCTGACAACCAGATTCCCAGCAGAAGTATGTTTTTCAAGATTTTCTTTGGATGGTTGCTTTACAAAGTTACATGCACATCTTATAGAAGCTATAGCAATCCCTGTAGGATTAAAAATGATCAGAAACAATATATCTTATTCAACTAAGCACTCTTTTAAAAATCATTATAATGATAATCTTCGTGGCTATTTTGATCCAAATATTATTCTGAATGAAATAAAGATATAGTGTAGTGGTATCTATTGGATTGTTGACTATAGAATGCTGGCTTTGTGACAGGTCAGGGAACTCATCACTAGGCTTTTAAGATTAAATTATTTTAATATATTTTAATTTTTGATATTTATATTGTTTTTAAATTTAACAGTTTAGAAACATAGAACTATGGAAGATGAATGGTGTTACTAGAATTATGTAGTCCAACCCTGTGCAGAAAAAATAATTACATTATCCAGAAGTTGTGGCTATTGAGCTTCTCCCCATTAATTTCTAGAGATGGAGAACACAAAATTGCTGATTTGCCGTCTTAAATGCTTATTTGAGCAGGAAGTCATGACATAAAATTACTTATTTATCTGTTTTACACTATATTGACTCAAACAAAAATAATAAACTTGTCTCAAAGTCATTATAAAAATCTTCTCTATCTAAAGGTTTGATATTAAGACAAAATATTTATAACAATCAATCCTGTGAACCAAAAATTTTAAAAAAATTGGAAAAATTGAAAAAAAGCATGGAAAACAAAGGATTCTAAAACTTTCCAGAAAGAGAAAAGGAAAATTGTAAGAGAACAGTGATGAATATCCTTTGTGAGTTTACAAAGCATAAATAATTGTTCTCACATAATGTATCTAAAGAGGATTATTAACTTAAATGATTAATGGGCTTAAATAGCATGAATACTGCAATCAGTTAGGGTTTCTTTTTCCCTGTTAAGGAAGTTAATCAGAAAAATGAACATTTGTTTTTTGTTACAGTAGAAAATGAAACAACAACTGATCTGAAAGCACTTGCTAAATATGTACAGTGACTATTAGGAAAAGAGAATTGTTTTCTGATTTTTTTTATTATTATTTATTAGATTCCAGAACCCAGTTTTAAAAAAGATTTTATTTTTTGTAAATATTACACACAATATTTGTGTTCTTATATATGTACAGGACAAAGAAGTATTTTTTAAAAAAGTAGATGATATTATAAAACCTAGTGTGTTTCTTAGGAATCCTGGGAAAAGTATTCATCTGCCCAGAAAGAAGTCAGAAATATATTGAGATGTTGGTGAGCAATCCAAGCATATGGAAGTGAGTATCTGACTATCTACAGTTCGAGATCATTCACAGCATGCCATTCACAAAGTTGGAAAACTCTGACTTGGATCAGTATGACAAAAGGATTAAGATGCTCAACTAGAGATAAGAAATTCAGATTCAAGTCTACATTCAATTTTATTTTATTTATTTATTAGACTTGTTTGCAGCCCATTTCACCAGAGGCAACTCGATGTTCAGCACAATCTATCTCACAAAAACTGTGATGGGGAAATGGAGTCAAAATAGAGTTATATGGTACCTTGAGATTCTGATATGAATAAATGATACATTATCTAATTGCAACCTTGTAACAGGGCAATGAAAATGATTAGTCTCTTACATCATAAGGGAAACTTCCTACAAAGATTACACCAACATATGGAAGCACAGGGTAGTCTATAACTTAATTGATTTGCATCATTTTGTTTAGCTGTTGTGCATACATGAAATGAACATACTCTGAATGGAGGCAGAGAGAAAGAGGGAGTTACGTGGAACAGGAGGAAGGAGGAAGAGAAGGAGAAAAGGGGAGAGTAAGAGAGATGAGGAGGGAGGGAGGGCAGGAGGAGGGGGAGGAAGAAGATGAAGAGGAGGAAGAAGACCAGTCTGTTTTGTTTATGAAATGGTACCCCTTTCAACCATATCACATAAAGAGATAATAACAAGGAAGAGATGGATTAACACCAAGTGATGGGGAACAACTGAAATTGCACTTATGCAGCTGAGAATTTTCAATGCATCTAAAATATAAGATCCTTAAGTTTGCTATATTAATTCCGTACTATATGCATGTCATAAAGAAACAGGTCATACTGAACTCCATACTGAATTCATGCAGCATAGGAGAATAATGTGGGAAGCATTCTTAGAGTACTTGAATAAATTGTCTAGGTATAAAATAAGTGTTCTTCATACAATACTGTTGTATGAAGTTCTCTCTTTTGAAAAAAGAACCAATTCTTTCCTTTGAACAAAGGAAGATCAGTAATAAAGTGGAGTCACTTACCTTTTCAGCACAAGAAATATACAAGGACACTTGTAATTTGTTATAAAGATCGGAAAATGCCACCATCTACTATTGTTACTTTGCAATTTTTTATGGTTCTAATCAATACAATAAATTGTGGAATGTGACAATGTAAAGAAAATCATAAAATTATGAGGGGGAAGCTATATTGGTTAGGTGGTGGAAACAGTTAATAGGACAGTGTAGTGATCCTCTAAGAAACTTTTAGGGTTGGAACTGAGTGCCCCAAAAGCTCATTCCACCTCATATAGTTTTCTTCTATTGCATTTCCATGTGCCATGGAACATGATTTAACAAAAATAAAGGTCTAATCACTGTGGGAAGATTTGGCAAGTGCCAAATGGCTGTATGTTTTTCATCTGCCATAATGCTCTCATTTTATAGTGCAAAATAACTCTGGCAAGACCAAGTACAGCTGGAATTTTGCAGTGTGGTTTCAATCAGGATTGGACAAATTAGACACATGTAGTCTAAATTTGCTTTGAATGTAATCTTTGTCTTAAATCAGAATACAGTCTGGAAAGGTGGACAACAATAGGAATGCAAGAGTATTCTGTCAAAGGTCATTCTTAGAACAAAATTCAGAAATAAACTTTAACAGATGGAAACATTATTTTTTTCTCCTTAAATAAATATATATTTTAGTTTGGAAAATTCCCAAGATACTTGGGATTTGCAGCAATACATTTTGGATTTAATTCCTAGGAAGAAATCTAGCTGGAAGGCATTACTAGCATGACATTCCATAACAGCAATAAATTCTTTATCAGAATAGGTAAATATGTTTCAGCATAAATTGGCATTGTACTTTTGAGATCCATATCGCAAGCCTAATATGAGTTCAGTTATCTTTCATATTTTTCACCCGTCCCATTAAGAAACTATGTGACAGACAAGAAACTGCAGTAAACCCTCTTAAATGCTCTTAAATTTGAAACTGCCGTCAAATTCTTGTTTATCAAATGTGGAAGAAACCTTTTCTTTTGAATATTGTAGAATAGACTTCTTTGGGAGCTATATTTGCCACCTCCCTCTAGAATGAGAACCATGGCATATCTCTTTTGCCAGTCTTTTATCTGTGGTGGCATGGATTTTAATGCCTGTTGTTTTGATGTTTGGTTTTCCTATATTATGAATTATTTATGGCTAGATGCCTTGAGTAAGATATAAATCAAAAAAGTATTAAACATTAAATTTCTTCCTAACTCTGTCCAGAAGGCCTCTGTATTCTGCTCTGCTGTCATCTTATTTGGCCTTGAAGCAATGGCAGTAATAAAAATGACATCCGGCAGCTGGGTCTCTGAGCAACGTAAATTTTATAAAATACTATTTCCGTATGAAGATATCCTGGACAACTTGATTTGCTGTACTCTTTGGTATCTAGAACTCTGCCAATCAAGGCAGGGGGGGGGTAGGAAATATACCAAGCCTACTCTGAAATTGCTGATAAGAGAAATAAGGAAGTAAAGAGGAAGGTCTCCTCCTCCTCCTCCTCCTCCTCCTCCTTCTTCTTTTCTTATATTTCAAGCAGTGTTGTACATAGTACAGAAAAATTGCAAACCATAGTGATATTCTTAAAAAATATTTTCCTTCCTTCCTTCCATCAAGACTAAAAAAGTAACAGTAAAATTAATGGTATACTTTAGGCATTAAATACATCATAATTAATGGAAAAATCTGCAGCTCTGTGTTATCACAAGAGTCAATGCTATTCCTGTACTTTGGTTTTACAGTATTATAAACTTTTAGTGTTGTTTTTTTTAATTTCAGAAATTGAAATAGAGTCCCTTGGTATATTTTCCCATAGTGTCACAGCTTTAATTACTGTGCACATTTTTTTTCTTTTTCTTTTCCTTGTTTCATCATTCAAAGAATATAACAGTGAAGACAGAAAAAAGGGGAGATCTATTTTGAAAGTTCCTCTGAACTTCATAAGTCAATGGTTTCTTATATAACTGTAATAAAAACCTCTGGGAAAGAACCTATTATGAGGACTGTGTCAGCAATTTCAGCTTATTACAGATGGCTTGTTCCCCTTTCCACATAACTATTTAATGAATTTAAACTAAAGATTGTATAATTTCATAGCTGATAGCAAACCCGAGCTTTTTTTCCCTGAGTTTTTAAAACTGAAATTACAGACCAATTTAGTAAAGGGATTTAATGAAGAAAATAATTCTTAAACACTGCTGAGTTGGAATTGCCTTCAGTCATCCTGCAACAGCCAATTCCAAAACTGAAACAGCTTTTAAGATTATGTCAGCCCACAAAACACAATGGAAAGATGGAACAGAACTGAAATAGCTTGACATATACTGGGTAGGAATATTTCAAATTTGCTGAAAGTGTCTCTGTTGATATTTGAGTTATCAAAAGCTATGCAAGATTTGTTTTGTTTCTCATTTTCTTTTTTTAGAAATAACTCCAAAATTTCAACCCCACCTTTTACACAAGAAAGTTGCCAAGGAAGGGAACCCAGAAAAACAACAGAAAGAAGGATTGTAATCACAGCAAAAGAATACAGTCTAAATGATTAATTCATCATGAAGAAAATCTAACAGACTTAACAGAATAACAGAGTTGGAAGGGACATTGGAGGTCTTCTAGTTTAACCCCCTGCTCAAGCAGGAGACCCTACACAAATTTAGACAAATGACTGTCCAGTTTCTTCTTAAAAGCCTCCAGTATTGGTGCACTGACAAGGCAAGCTATTCCACTGGTTGATTGTTCTTACTGTCAGGAAATTTCTCGTTAGTTCTAAGTTGCTTCTCTCCTTGATAAGTTTCCATCCATTGCTTTTTATCTTGCCTTCTGCTGCTTTGGAAAATAGGTTGACCCCAGTTGTGGGATTCAGCCAGTTCGCACCGGTTTGAGAGAACCGGTAGCTAAATTTACCTGAATTCGGAGAACTGGCTGGCTTCTGGAAGTCCAGTTTGGCCTCAAAGGCCTCCCAGACCTAGAACAGCCCACCGGAAGTGCATTGATGCCACTTCCGGAAGTCAGTTCTAGGCATCGGAGGCCTGGAGGAGGCCTCCCAGGCCTAGAACAGCCCATTAGAAGTGGATGATGCCACTTTCAGAAGTCCGTTCTAGGCATTGGAGGCCCAGGCCTGCATCACATAATAGAACCGGTTGTTCAGGTATTAGAATTCCACCACTGGTTGACCCCCCTTTTCTTTGTGGCAGTCCCTCAATCTATCTACACCAATTATCTACACCAATGGCACATAATCCATCAAGACTGTATTAACATCAAGAGAAGACTTAGACAGGGATGGGACAGTGCACAGAGGAGTTAAATGAGGATCAAAGAAGGAGAATGTTGGTGGTAGAAGAAGAAAATGGAGTAGTTTTGAGCAGTGATGCAACTATGTCTGGACCAAGGAGTGTGGTTTGAGATTTTGCAGTACAGTATAAGGAAATCTCTGAGGGCAGTTCAGAAGTGTGAAATGTGAAAAATAAATATAATAAAAATAAATAACCCATATCAATCTCTCCCTTATTTTAAAAACACATTGTTGTACTCACAAAACAGTTGAGAATACCATTGTACATATGGCATTTTAAAGAATCATCTGCTTTCAGAGCCCAGTAGTCAGCAGATCCAATATCTGCTGTGTCATATGTAAGCATGTGGAAATAGTGGGTTTCATCCACTGAGTCTGCCTGCAGAAGGTATTATCTGTGGCTTTTACTCAAAAAGGCCAGTAATGGGAGCCATAACACTGAGCAGAAGAAAAAATGTTGAAGGAAGGGGATAATTGTGTAGAGGTGGGATGGAGAAAATTAGGACAGAAGGGAGAAATAAAGTGTAGTTATGGTAGATGGAAAGCAGTGGGAAATGGACACAGAATAGACATGACTTAAAGGAATCCTAGGGAACACACAACACTGTGCCTGAGTCCCCTCCAGACTTTATTGTACCACACAATGTAAAAAGAGACCCCAGGCTTGTCTTGGCAAATGTTATGCAGGCCATGGAATCAGACTGCTTTAAGGTGTTTTTTTATTATTCTGAAAGAATCATATTCCAAATGTATGTAATTTGGATGGAGAAAGAATTCCAGCAAGTAGATGCTAGATTGGAAAAGTCTGTAAAAAATGAGATAGCCATTCTAACAAGTGGGAAAACTAAGAAAACCTGATAGCATAAATTTGCTGAATCCATGAATGTATGGACTGAACTATTTAAACCAATAGTTTAAACTAATAATGTTCCTGAAGACCCATCCAACTTAGAGATCAGCATTAAAGAAAAATAGAAATAAATAAAGTTCCATGCTCACTCAAACCATACTAATCTTAACTTGAACCAAAAGACAGAGGGCAGACTCAGAAAGTTCTGCAAAGGAATCCCATAGAAACATGACCAAGGCATGAACTATTTTGCCATTTCAACATTAAGAAATAATGGGATTCTCCAAATATTCAGAAAACAGAAATTGCAAGTTTTTGTTGTTTTATAAATGAAAAGCTTTAGAGGAAATTTCTCATTGACAAGAACTCCCAAATCTCACACTTTTGATTATGTTGGCTGATTGATGGTTTTCCAAACAAATCAAAAATAATCTGAACCAATGCTGATTTGGAAGAATAACCCACAGAGAATATTATTAAACCTGGATCAATGAAATTATTTGCCAACAATTAAAAGACACTATCCAGGCTTCCGGTTCGCAATTGTGGTGCGGGGCGATCGCTCTCTCCGCCGTCCAGTTTTCTCCCGCCGGGGGACCCTGAAAAGGGTCGGAAGTCACCCTGGAGGGGAGATGAGCGTGAAGAGGACCCCCGAGTGATCGCGGAAGGGCGGCAGCCTTCCCGTTTGATCCGGGGCAGCTCTTTGAACTGATGGGGAAAAGATCGGCCATCAACATGGCCCATAACTAAGCCGCTACCAGCCGAGGCCAAAATTACTAACAAGCACCTTGAAAACACCACGGAGGAATTGGGTGAGATCTTACCTTCTCTGTACCCCAAGTATCTTCCTGTAAAAAGCTTCTTGAAATTTCTTCCCCCTGTGAGGAGAGAGGGAAGGGAACGTCTCCCTCCTACCCTCTAAAATGGCGGCATCAGACTACCTAGGGGAAATAAAGCTCTGAAAAGAATAACTAAATAATTGGATTTGTATCTGCTTGATATCTGGGGACCCAAAAAGTTCCTACTCTCACGGGGACTTGCTATTTTATTTACTTGTAAAAAAGATGAAAAAGAACTTAAATTGGATAAAAACCTAGCCTGGATTTGAAAAAGACTTTAAATGCTACCGGGGACATCTTGTGGCCAAACCTGGTACAGCAAGTGAATATTTGACAAAGAAATTTGCTCATAGCTCAGATCTGTCCTTGGTATTATCTAAAAGAGATTAAAAGCTGTGAGAACAGCTGGGCAGTGAAATTGGCTCTTAGGAACTGTGGAGGTGAACACTTACTGACTCTTGTTTAATAAATAGCCTTCACTAAAGGAACATCTATAACCATGTCAGAAATGGAGGAGGACCAACAACAAATTTCGGCTAACTATAAACTTATACTTGAAAAAATTCTTGAAGCCACTGAGATAATTAAATCTAGACTAAAAAACAAAGGCGCCAGCTTAAATCTACAAACCGAAACCCTGATTGCAACTAAAGAACCTACAATCCAAAAAACAACAGAAGCGGAAGAAATTAACACCAAGACGGAGGACCTTAAAGATCAACAAGTACAACCTACTGAAAATTTAGACAATCAAATAACAATTACAAAACTGGACATGACTCTCTACACAAGCCAGAAGAATCCTGAGGAAGAAGACCAGATCGAACTGAAGACAATTATATTAGAGCAAATATGGGGAAATGGGCCACCAGCGCGACAACTCAATGATTATAAATGGGCCAGTTCTCTTAGAAAACTGACAACTAGATGGTCTCCTTTGATTCAAGTAACATGTGCAAGAATGAAGGGATATCTATCTGATGAGTTAAAAGCATTGGTATGGAAGCCTGGTTGGCATAAAAAGAAAGCTAGAGTTAGACTGAAAAAAGGGGGTCTTTTAGTCCACTACAGAATATCCTAAATTGCTAATTATTGGGCTAAAGGGAGATTCTGAGATAGTGGGAAATTCGATTATTAGATTAAAATAGTTGGAAAATAGTAAAAAATAAGGGATTAATTTGTTTAATATTGAGAATTTAGAATTATATGGCAAATGAAAATTAACTATTAGGAAATAGGCTTGAATTATTGTTTAGCCCAGATAATATAGAGAACAAAGGATACTCCACTATTAAGGTGATGATGTATTGGGGCGAGAAATAGAAAATGTTTATGAAATAAAAGTAGAATATTTTTAAGTAAGTAATATGTGCATTTTAGATATTATAGCTTTTATGTACTGAGATAAAAGAAATTTGGGTTACCCGAAACTTAAATACTTTGGATATTAAAGGTTAAATTGGAGTATTGTAATTAAAAACTAAAAATTAGGTAAAACTTAAAAACAGGATATGGATATGTATAACCAAAAAATGTACTGATAAATGTGACAATGAAGTTTTAACTGAGTTTGATACAATCAGAAATTTACTAGCTTTAATATGATATAGCAAATGTTAATGGGAAACAAAGAAGAAATATTTGATGATGTAACCTGAGATATGTACTAAAGATTCTGTTATTGAACTTTTACTAACCCAATCACCATGCTGCTTTCCAAATATTTGGATGTAAAACTGGAAGTCATAATCTTGGGACAAGTCATAGATATGCCTTAGACTACTATATACTGGTTCATGTATGCCTCAGGCCCATTTAGACTCTTTTCTAAAAATCAATTGGTTATTACTATATTCTATTTCCTGAGTGTATATAAAATTCTGAAAGCTAAATTCAGCAAATATGGGGGAGAAAAGTATTTAGTGGATTGATTTTTCAACATTTATGTAATAGTACATTTCCTTTGTCCAATAGTTTATCAGACATGTATGTAAATTACAAGACTGGGTTGTGTTTAAGGTAATTTTCCCCTTGAATAGAGTGCAAGTCCCAGTCATTACACAGATGCATCCCTGTAGTTTTCAAGGAGAAGAGAAGAATAATTTTTCTGGCATTCTCCCGAACAATGCGACATGACAATAAGTACTGTAATTTATCCTTAAATTACATTTAAATTACATTTAAATTACATTTATGGTATAAATTGCATTTATACCATATATATAACTATAACTTTTGTCCTCCCAGTTGTCTAAAATATTGATTAAAAATTGGAATCAAAGAACACTAGGGAATGAATGAATGAATGAATGAATGAATGAATGAATGAATGAATGAATGAATGAATGAATGAATGATAAAGGTTGTTTTACATACAGTATACTATGTTAGACCATGGGAAAGCTAGACAGGAGGAAAATCAACTCATTCAAACTATAGTGTTGGAAGAGGCTCCTGCATTGGAGCATATAAAAGCAGATACATCACTGGAAGGCAAAATCATAACATTCTGCCTTACTTATTTTAACCATGTCATGTATTCAAACTTGCTAGACAAAGTAGGGATGCTTGGAATGGTCAGAGGTAAAAGGAAATGAAGCTGCTGGATAGAAATCATCAAAGTCTACACCAGCCAGAGCATAAAACAACTGAAAGAAGCCATATAAGTACAAACTGGGACAGTGTGGAGAAAGCTGGTCCATAGAATCATTAGGAACCAAACATGATTGAACAGATAGCATCATAATCATCACATATACTTTGAACAGAAAATATCCCTCTGGATCTACTAGACTTTTCAGTGGACTTCTTCAAAGGATTGGGACTTGGAGACATAGCTTTGCAGTGGATTTGGTCCTTCCTGAGTGGGTAGCTCCAGTCAGTAAAAAAGTGTCTATTGGGAAAGTGGTGGTGATTCAATAACCAAACATTTTTTTCTGAAAACTAAACGTGGCATACATAAAGTTTCTCTTAATATCAATAAAAGTTGTAGATTTTGAGTGTATTCTTAAATGAGGCAAGTAAGTCCTACTTTATAAATTATAATTTTTATTGATAGTTTTTTCATTATCCAAATGCAAATATCAGTCATTATTGTATGAAAATATCGAAGTATCTGAAAGCAATATAAGGTATATAATTTTTAAGCCATCTGAGTAACATTTAAACATGGTTACAATATTTTCTTCCAGGGTTTAAGCCTACATTTAATTTGATAGTGGCCTAATGAAATAATTTGCTCTCTGAAGCTGCCATGTGGTCCCATAGAAGACTGAACTAGTAACTTTTTATGTTCAAAGCATTAACTCTATTGATAAGGGAATAGGCATGATTTGTATTACTTCTAATGATTTAACATTGCGGTCCAATTCACATCTAGGCCCAATTTGTATACAGCATTGGATGACAGTATCTGTCTGTCTGTCTGTCTGTCTATCTGATTCAATTTGATTTATATGCCACCCATCCAATCTAAAGGCAACTCTGGGAAACATAAAAATGATAAAACAACAAATAACAGCAATAAAATAAGTACAGTTAAAAGATGGAGAGGAGGACAGCATGAAGGACAGCATCTTGATTCTATCCCTCTGTTAATGCAGACTACCACTGTGTTGGCTTATTTGGCAGCTGCAGCACACTGCTGGCTCATATTTAAGTGATAGTGGACAATCACTTAAATATGAGCCAGCAGTGTGCTGCAGCTGCCAAAAAAGCTAACACAGTGCTAGGCTGCATTAACAAAGGGATAGAATCAAGATCACGTGAAGTATTAATACCACTTTACAATGCCTTGGTAAGGCCACACTTGGAATACTGCATCCAGTTTTGGTCGCCACGATGTAAAAAAGACGTTGAGACTCTAGAAAGAGTACAGAGAAGAGCAACAAAGATGATTAGGGGACTGGAGGCTAAAACATATAAGGAACGGCTGCTGGAATTGGGTATGTCTAGTTAAATGAAGAGAAGGACGAGGGGGGACATGATAACAGTGTTCCAATATCTCAGGGGCTGCCACAAAGAAGAGGGAGTCAAGCTATTTTCCAAAGCGCCTGAAGGTAGGACAAGAAGCAATGGAAACTAATCAAGGAGAGAAGCAACTTAGAACTAAGGAGAAACTTCCTGACAGTTAGAACAATTAACCAGTGGAACAACCTGCCTGCAGAAGCAGTGAATGCTCCAACACTGGAAGTTTTTAAGAAGAGACTGGACAGCCATTTGTCTGAAATGGTATAGGGTTTCCTGCCTGAGCAGGGGGTTGGAGTAGATGACCTCCAAGGTCCCTCCCAACTTTATATTATTATTATTATTATTATTATTATTATTATTATTATTATTATTATTATTATTATTATTATTATTATTGTTATTGTTATTGTTATTGTTATTGTTATTGTTGTTGTTGTTGTTGTTGTTGTTACATGGGGAGAGGTGTGAGCTTTTCTTAATCTAATAGCTATCTCCAAAATGGTGCCCCCCTGTTGGGGGCCCGGGCCAACTGGCAGAACCAGGTTTTCAGGCCTTATGGAAAGTTAGTAGGATGGGCACAGATCACAATTTGGGAGGAATATGATGTTCCAAAGGACAGGAGCCACTGTAGAAAAGGCTCTTCTCCTGGACCTTACCAGTCAAAATTCCTTGCATGCCTCTTCTGATAGTATGGGTGTTATTCTTCAGATAACCTGGACCTATGCCATAAAGGGCTTTATTTTTTATTTTTTTTAAAAAAGTTTTTATTGATTTTTTAATACAATTCAAAAATACTTTATTCAACAAACGTCTTGTCTGAGTTTATCATTCACTAATAAAAATTGAATTCCTAATCCCTTATTTTTTCCCCCTAGACATTAATAAAATAAGTCCCAAGTTTGAAAATATTCTGTTTCTTCTTTTTCTTTCAACCTCGGAGTAAGTCTGTCCATTTCTGCACAATCTAGTATTTTTTAAAATTATTTCTTCCTCTGGTGGCATTTCTTCATTTTTCCAATATTGTGTGAATATGATTCTTGCCGCTGTTATCACATGTAAAATCAAGTATATACTTTGTTTGTCAGTTTTCTGGCATTATACCTAATAAAAAAAAGTTCAGGTTTAAAATCTACATGTTTTCCCAACATCTTTTCTAGCCAAGTATGTATTTTTGTCCAATATCTCTTTGCTTTTACACATGTCCACCATACATGATAATATGTACCTGACTTGTGATTACATTTCCAACATCTATCTGACATATTTTAAAACATTTTTGCTAGTCTTGCTGGTGGCAAGTGCCATCTATAAAACATTTTATATAAATTTTCTTTGTAAGAGGTTGACATTATCAATTTATAATTTCTTTTCAATAAGTTTTGCCATTTCTCTTAATCTATCTTGTATCCAAAATTCTTTGCCCATGTTATCATTGTTTCTTTTACTTGTTCATTTTCCATTTTCAAATTCACTAAAAAGTTATACATTTTCTTAATTAGTTTTTCATCAGAGGTTAATAATATCTGATGAAACAAGGTCTGCTCCTTATAAAATCTGTATAGTTTAACATCTTTGTCATATCTCACTTACATTTGTAAATATGTCCACCATGATAAATCAATACCCCGATTCTCCATCTCTTGTTTAGATTTTAAGTTCCCTTCAGAGTTTAGAATCTTTATATATCCATATTTTCTCAAGACTGACTAAATTTGGATGTACAAATGCTTCCATTGTTGAGAGCCATCCTGGAATTTTCAAGTATATTTTACATTTTATTTTTTCCCATGTTAGTAATAATGCATTTCTAATATAGTGGTTTTGAAAATATCAATGAATTTTATTTTTCCCATACCATAAGAAAGCATGCCAACCGAGATGTAAGTCATGTCCCTCCAAATACAACAACCTTTTATTTCTAAGAGTTATCCATTCTTTTACTCATGTTAGTACTGATGCTTGATAATATAAAACCCACTCTGGCCATGAAGGTGATAACCAACACCTTGAATTGCACCTGGAAGCAAACCGGTAACCAATGCAGTTTGCAGGATGAAGATGTAACATGGGCTAACCTAGGGACCCCAAGAACTGCCTGTGCCATTGCATTCTTCAAAGTTTTAGCTTCCAAATACTCCTCAAGGGAAGCCCCATGTAGAGAGCATTGCAATAGTCCAGGCACGAGATGAGCAGGACTTGAATGACTGAGTGCAGGAACTCCCAATCAAAGAAAGGTCAGGATTCTCACCATGGTATTCCAATCATAATAATGCCAGCATGATGCAACAGGTATCATGATATCCCAATATAAGTTTCATTCATGCATATGCATGATAATCTGTTGTAGCACAGAGAGGAAAGAGACTTGTAACACCTTAAATTCAGTATTTTTATGCTATCAAACTATAAATGTTTGAGGATAAGTGTTTAATACTAGCTTCAAGTTTGGGTTTGCTTTTTTTTTTTAATTGCCAGTTTAGTGTCAGCTGCAAGTTTTACTTTACTTTTAGCTCAGGGATGGGTCCCTGGGCAATTAATTTATCTTAATAACACATTTGTTCTAATGGAGTTACCACATCTCTATTTGTTCCTTCATTTATTTGCTCTTTTCTAGGTCAGTCAGTACAACTATCTAGAGACAACAACAAGCAGTTACAAGTGATCTCATTCTTCAAAGAAAGCAGACAAACTTGTGATAGCAGTAGTAAGTCCTGGAAACTTCAAGCAATGAATTTGGGCCTCTTCAAAGATGTTGGGCATTAGCAGGGTTCACAAAGATTGTTCCATTCTTCCAGTCTTAATATGACATACCTTAACAATAGGTCAGTTTAGAAAACTCTTGAGTAAAGATGTGGAATAATTTCATTGATAAGAACTCTACTTTGATCCATTCCAGTTTTTATCCACATTACCAAATGAAATCAGATAGCTTTTACAGGAAACAGTGAGTTTTGTAAATCCTGTATATGCTTCCTCTCAACAGTGTAACTGCTTTCCATAAATAATTAAGTATCTGAAATTTCTTCTCTAAACTTCTTTTCAACATAGTTATTTATCTCTGTCAGACAGTTGTATTTTGTTCCCCTCTAGATGTCATATAAACTCCAATCTTATCTTCATTTGGCTGAATGTTGTTGAATTTAGTAGAGCTAACGTGTGAACAAATAAATGATAGGATTATTTATCTAGGTGCATAGATTTTAGCTTTTATAAAGAAATGATATTGTTCTGTTCTTTTATGAACATTATATTCTCCTTGAAGCAACTATAATTGAAAACAGACACAACATCCCTTTCAGATTCTCAAAATGTTTTTATGTGATAGTGTGTTCTTTTTTCTCCTCTCTAAATCTTTACTTAGAGGTCCCCTAAATGGTCAAACTCTGAAGAAAGGCTTAATAGCTTATCATTTGCAGACACAATTTTAGCTCATATTTGAAAAAGGTGCTGTCTATTGTCCTTCAGGTTTTAATGATCATATAAATATATAGTTGTGAGAAGCATTAAGCAAATGTTTCTCTCTACTGGAGAATGTGTGATTGCTGCATTCAATCTTACACATTCTCCATGAACTCTTAAGTATCTCAAAGGTTTGTTTTTTTTTAAAAAAATTGCTGTAATTGAAGAAATTTTTGAAGAAGGTATGTTTCTCTTGCTTATTACAGAAAGCTTCATCTCACAAATTGCACCATTGAGCTTGACTAATTATGCACCATTAAGTGGGAGCTAAGTTGGAATTATTAAATACACAGACTTTTTTCCAGTATTACTGGTCCTCAAACGTGCCCTTCATATTTTAAAATAGCATGCCCATTGAGCTTGCCAATTTCTAATTGGGCTGCTTCCCTAAAACTTGGCTATTGAACTAAGCAGTTTCATTGTGCCTCATATCAAGTGTTGATAGCTATGTGATTAATAATAACTCCACACATATAAAAAAGACTCAGATGGGTTCGGTGATCAATAGTAAAACAAAATTGCATCCTAATTAGTAAGATTGCACCCTAAATATTCCTTGGTTTAAATATTTTTAACAATTTTCCAGCCAAATTTGCTGGGAATCAGATGGTACATTAATTTAATAAGTTATTATATACAGTGTGTATAAAAATGTGAAATCACAGCTTCTTTCCTGTGTTCTTTTTCATGAGCGTTGAGTTCTTCTCAAGAACCAAGGATGCTGAAATGTATTGGCCTAGTACATGTGTGGATCCAAGCAGTGTGGCCTTTTGTAATTGAGAGATGGAAATTTTGTCAAAGCACAGTTTTTCTAAATACCGTTCAAGTTTTTTTGTTATGCCACTCAGTGTACTGACAAACAGTGGGACCACCAGGTCCATAAACTTTTAATTTCAATTTTCAGATCTTGATACTTTGTGATATTCTCCAATCCTTTGTATTCTAATCTACTATCTTTTAGTATTACCAAATCAATTATCCACACTGTCTTCTTTTCAACCAGTTGTATCTGGTGTGTCATGAGCCATGGCATAATTAGTTTGTATTTAGAAATCCTATAACATTTAAACATGTTCATTTTTGGCTACTTTTTTAACTCTATGTTCCCACAATTATTTAATATTTGTTACATGATAATTTTTATAGATATTTTGTCAGGTGATAAAGAACAGGTCCACATATGAAGGTCTAAGTAAATTGATTTATTGCTAAACAGCCTCTGTGCAAGAATTTTCTCAATTAACAGTTTATACTCATACTCATTTGAGTAAACTGTGAAAGTAAAGTTTAGAATCAAATAGAATAAAAACAGTTTAAACTCTTTTCCATCATTACTTAGGTAAATGAAAAATTAAACATTTAAAGATGTTTATACAATTCAGAATCTTAACCTAAAGAAGGTAGGGAAAGAGCAAGAAAGAGAGAAACAGAATACAGAATACAAAAATAAGGGAGAATTCCTAATGAAAATCTTTCTTGGTGTCTCTTGGTGTGGCTGTTAATATCTTTGGCAAAATAGATGTTTCTTTGATTTCTTCAGGGCTGGAATGGATCAAGAGGGGGTTCACCAAGTGGGCTTATTTATCTCTAGGAGGCCAAATAACTTGTATTCTGTGGGACCATCTTCTCTTTTAAAGCTCAAGACTTCTAAGATTACAATGCCATTTGTAATGTCATGCTTCTCTGACTTTCCATCTGTCTAAACATGTGACAAATTAAAGTTTTCATACCCTGCAATTTGTTCAACAGACTATATGTCAGTAATCTCCCAATAACTTTCCTCTTGATTCCTTGTGGTTAAGCTAAGAACATACAGAGATATGGTATAAGCTGTATGAGTTATTTTCAAGAACTTAAGAATTGAGATGGGGGGCAATCTGAGCTTTTGAAAAACTGTACAGATGTGAAACAAAGTTCAGGTTTTAGAATGGTTCAATGATACTTAGTCATGGATTTCCTGGAAGAAGCAAGTTTCTTGGTATTAACAGGTGAATCAAATAAGTTGAATAATTCTATTTTTATTAATCATATGTTCATGAGACAAATAGTTCTTTCCTTCCTTCTTCTTTGGAATACATCTAAAGAATGTATTTTAGTTATTTCATTAATGTCAACTCATCTTAGCTACCATTTTCCTAATACCAAATCCAGGCTTCCTACTTTTGTTATTTCCTTCCTTCCTTCCTTCCTTCCTTCCTTCCTTCCTTCCTTCCTTCCTTCCTTCCTTCCTTCCTTCCTTCCTTCCTTCCTTCCTTCCTTCCTTCCTTCCTTCTTTCCTTCCTTCCTTCCTTCCTTCCTTCTTCCACAGATGCTGTCCTATATTTGTTTTTTATATTTGTTTTTTATATTTGTTTTCAGATTCTAACTCTGCTTTTCTACAGACATATTATAGTCTTCTGTTCTCTTCCCTTTTTTATTTTGATCTGTTTGCAGTCATGTTTTTAATATCTCCTTTTAAGAACTGCCAACAATATCCAAACTGAGCTTCTTTCCCCTTTAACATCTGCCATGGAGAAGATCCTATTTATTACAGCAGCAAACTAATTAAAATCTGCTTTCTCACTTACATATGACTATATTCAGATTTAATTCTCCTAAGATCAAAGACTACAGTATTATAAGGTTACATTCTCTCACCATTCCTGCTATTTCTATTTCTCCAATTAACCATTCCCCATTGAGTCATATAATATCAAGAATAGTTGCTTTACTTATGCCAATATGATATGAAATTCAGACTTTGACCTCCCTCCCTCCCTCCCTCCCTCCCTCCCTCCCTCCCTTCCTTCCTTCCTTCCTTCCTTCCTTCCTTCCTTCCTTCCTTCCTTCCTTCCTTCCTTCCTTCCTTCCTTCCTTCCACAAATACATTTGTAGCACATTTTCCCAAGTTACAGTTAATTACCATTTGCTATATCATCATACTACACAGATATATTTTTGAAAATGAAAATACAGGAGGAAATTTAAAAATATGATAGGGCCACAACTTTTTCTTTTCTGGTGTGCCATTTGTGTATGTCTGCATGTTTATGAGAGAGATTGTTTACATTTTTTGTCTACTGGGTGAAGTCTGAAGACTTGACTCACTGTATGATATGGTCTCCATATTCCACAGATTAACCTAAATCTTCAGAGTTGAGCCTAGAGAGTATTAATTCTCCTCCTCCTTCTTGGAATATTAATTGTGTATAGAGTTAGATATAAATAAACAGATAAACCTGTAATACTCAGAATCACCTCAAGTTGTGAGGTAGTTGGCAAATAAATTTAATTAAAATTACAAAATTATATTATTTATTTCCAACATCTTTATACTACCTACTTATCAAACTCTACATGGTTCACTAAATGTCATATCTAATACTATAGGTACATTTTCTGCTAAAATACAATGGAGTATTCTTAAAATCAAACACAAATTAAATCAAATTTAATTTAAAAATATGCTCAATTCATTTTATTACTAAAATTAATATTAATTAATATGTTTAAATTATTCTGGCACATGACATTGACATTGAATATATGGTTCCCTCACTATGGACAGAATTACGCTGGCTGGGGAATTCAAAGAGTTGAAGTCTACATATTTTAAAGTTGCCAAGTTTGAAAAAAAAATGTCAGTATTTATTTATATCGCACCTTTATTACTTTTACAAATAATTCAAGATGGCGAACATATCCAGCACACCTTCATCCTCCTATTTTCTCCACAACAACAACCCTGTGAGATGAGTTGGGTAAGAGAGAGTGACTGACCCAAGATCACCCAGTTGTATCTCATGGTTAAGGCAGGACTAGAACTCACAATCTTCCACTTTCCAACCTGGTGCCTTAATCAGTAGACTAAATTGGTTCTCACTCATTCAGTAAACACACATATTCATTGATGCAACACTCATGTACTGTATATATGCGAAAAACACATGTCCAAATTCTTAGTCTCATTTTAATTCAATATGACAATTAGGTTTTTAAAAAGCTTTCCATTAGCTTTCAAGGAAGGTTTTTTTTTTTAAATAGAACAAGGGATACTTTTTTTTTCTTCATCTGCATCATACTATTTTGGAGGAATTTAGCTTGAAAAATCTGTTCCAACCAATGGAAAGTTTGTTTTCTGTGGTCTTATTTATTTAATGCTTCCTAATCCCAGTGGCTCCAGGCTGCTTAGAAGCACTTTTTTTCAAGTTTAACTTCAATACTTCAATAGAAGTGGAGGATAACTGCTGAATTTTTTAAAATCTTTGCCCTTGCATGAAGATATTGCATTTAATTAGCACTGAATGTTACCTGAATGTCCTGGAAAGTTTTCTTTGAAAAAAAGGTTAAATTGATGTTTGGAGAGCAAAGATTAGAGAGAGAAAAAAATAGAAAATATTACATGAGGAATCTCTAGACCACATCTGACCTGCACATCAGAGGTATATTATTCTACCATAAAAAGAAAATGGCAATAATTTTATTTAGAAAGAAGATGGAGAATCTTTTGATGACCAGCAGCCAGATGGTAAGAACTACAGCATGTGTAGCATCAACACAAAATGGGTAGGCACAGGTCACACATCCTAGGGTAAACTGCTTCCCCCTTTCACATTTACACTAGATTTCTCCTAGGGTTTTACGAGGTGGTTTGGAAGTATAGTTCTTTGCACTGCAAATATTTTAAGGGTTTCCTACATTTTTAATGTGCTTCTATCTTAGAATGGTGGGAAGTAATTGCTGATTTTTGTAATTTGTGACCCTGAAATTCAGAGAATTGAATAGAGGGATTTCAATGATTCCACAAGTGGCAGGGCCTTGCCAATTTTATCTCAGCTAGGAACCTAAGCAAAGCTGTATTTGATTACATACTATCTCTTTTTATGTTGCAAGAATGACAAGGATTTTTTTTAGAAAAGTTAGAAAAGACAATGGAAAGCTTCTTCAATAATAATAATAATAATAACAACAACAATAATAACAATAACAACAATAACGATAACAATAACAACAACAATAATAATAATGATAATAATAATGATAATAATAATAATAGAGTTGGAAGGGACCTCGGAGGTCTTCTAGTCCAACCCCCTGCTCAGGCAGGAAACCCTATACTATTTCAGACAAATGGTTATCCAGTCTCTTCTTAAAAACTTCCAGTGTTGGAGCATTCACAACTTCTGGAGGTAGGTTGTTCCACTGATTAATTGTTCTAACTAATTTTGTCACCTGGTCAAAGAATGCAATAAGATTTGTCTGGCATAATTTGTTTTGGACAAACCCATATTGGCTTTTGGTAATGACTTTGTTTGCCTCTAGTGTTCGCTGATTATCTTTTCCAGAATCTTCTCAGGTATTGAAGTCAGGCTGATATGTCTATAGTTTCCTGGATCCATTTGTGGCTGTTGAAACATTTGTTTTCCACAAATTCTCAGGAATTAAGAAAATATTTAAAATTGTAACCACTCTTCACCCCAAGATGATCTTTAACAGGTTACGTATAGTCCTCATTGGTACTTTTATAGAAGGCAGGGGCTGGACTACATGGGCTATCAAAAACTTCACCAAATACAACAGAAAATTATGGTCCTGATTATGATATTCTTGTGGCTAAAGCTTTCTCTCTTTAATATGATTCTGCAAGAATAGAATTGGAACATCACATATGATCCTGGGACTACAGCTTATCCATATCTTTATAGATGCCCTGAGGAACTGTAGAGAACTGTAGATGTGGAAAAAAGAGTGCAAGAACAATTAGGTGAGCAACTACCTAGGGCTGGAAAAGAAAAGGGGCAAGAAGGAAACTCAACACAATATTGCTTTGATTTCCTTTAGGCAGAGGGAAACTCTGGCAAGTTTTCATGATTGTGTTATTAAAGGTAAAGGTAAAGAAGTCCCTATGGATTTTACTTTGCTAGTTTGTTGCTGACTATAGGAGGTGGTGCTCATCTCCATTTCGAGGCTATTGAGCCAGTGTCCAAAGATGTTTCCGCAGTCATGTTGCCAGCATGATCTCACGGAGCACTCTTTACCTTCCCACTAAAGTGGTACCTATTTATCTACTCGCAGTTTGCATGCTTTTGAACTGCTAGGTTGTCAGGAGCTAGGGCAAGAACAGCAGCTTACCCTCTCACACATCACTCAGGTCTTAACCTTCAGCCACCGCACCACCCACTTGTGTTATTACACCCTACAAAATAAAATTCCAGTGGCGTATACTTCTTGGCCTGGCCTAGCTTAAAAGGCTGAGAAATAAGATCACTAAGAAGCCTGTGTTACATTTTATTTTGTCCTGATATTGATGCATATTCTCTGTTCAAACTACTGAAGTAATTTAACAGGTTTCCCAAACTCGTGTTTTCTTCCATCATACTTGTGAAGATCTGGATTGGTTTAATTTTTAATTTTGTTTCAGGCCGAATACTTGAAAAGCAATATAAAATGAGAACATGTCCTTCTATTTAGATGGTCTGAACCTGATAATTTATATGGGTGGGCAATGACTGGTGAAGTAAAATTATTTTTGCCTTAATTACATTAAAGTTACCTGGCTACCAACTGAATTATCATAGTAAGCTAAAAACTATTATTCATCAATGAAATGCCTCAGTACTACTTTAGATAAATTGCTTTTTAAGCAAGAATTAGCTGTATCTTACTTGGAATAGAGAAAAATGCTTTTAATTTAGCCAATGGAAACCCAAGTAACAGCATGCTGAATTGCCAAAATCATATTTTTAGCACTGTGAAACACCTGCTTGACCACTAGAAAAACTATATTAAACAATTTATTCATGTCATATGGAATAATACTAAGGGAAATGTCATAGTCATTTCATGCTATGACATCAATAAATGCCATCCAAGAAAGTTACCACATTAGAGGTCATTGCTTGCTCTGTGCTGAGATTTACCTCTTTATATTCTGTTTGCAATTAAATAGTGATAGGTTCTGTCATTTAGAATCCATTATCAATTGTAAAAAAATCAAACTCAAGAAATATGCCAAAAAGTAGCAATGATGATCTTGGAAAATATATGCAGATGCTATGACAATTCTATACCTACAAAGTTTGGAATCGGGCAAACAGTGACCTTCCCTGGACACTCTATGGAAATGAACTATGGATTTTGAAGCAGCAGGATAATATTGACACTTCTCAAAATTGATGTTAAAAAAAAAACTCTTGAAAATACCATGGATTACAATGGATTATAGAAAAAAAAATCACGCAGAATTCTCACTTGAGGCACTGTTTGTTTGTTCAATTTATATGGCCACCTATCCCAAATTAATAACTCTGGGTCAAAAAATATTTTTAGAAAAACAAGAAAAAGAACAAATGTCATGGGTATTCATTCACATTGGGTTTTTTCATCTGTCAATTCTTTACCTTATTTAAACAAAGCAGAACCAAAACAATTGAAAATTTTCATTAACATTATGGACTATATGGAATTCTCTATGTGTTTGTACCTCATGTATGAACACTTGGTACAACTTCCCTTATACTGTATGTGAAACTTTTGATACAATTTTCCTAACACTTTATTAACACTACAGTATGTTTACAATTTTACAAAACATATTATTTTTGTTAAAAAAATGTTTTGACTGAGAAAATAATAAGAGACCCTTATTATCGAAGAGGACTTTGATCACTAATGTATGTTACATGCCAAGAGACATTTTGATAAATTATGCCATTTTACCCTTACTATAATTTTTGGTGGAATTCCTTTATAATCCTATAAGATATATTTAATGAGGAAGTCAATAAGCTGATACCATCACAGGGAATCCCTTCTGGTGAAATCCTGAAAGGCATTTCTTAATTTATGTCCAGTATCTATGTTATTTTTTTTTAATCAAATGCTGTGCTTGCTGTAGACAGTAGGCTTTGCATCTCAATTGTTGTTTGAGCTCTGCTTGAATGTAATGTGTTTTCATTTTAATAAAAATACATGTCTCCCTAAGCAATGATTAGGAAATGCAATTTTCTATGACAAACTTTTTGAATTGGAAAGGATCATTTCATAGTTAGTTCCACTGTGTATCAATATTCTCCTCTGATATTGCTTCAATATTCTCTTGTGATCTTTCTCGTATCAATGGAACTTCATCCATCATGAAAAGAACAAAACAAGAACAGTAAATTAAATGAGGAAAAATGGAAAACCTAAGTATGCCAACAGAGATCACAAACACTATGAGTATCTATGACTGTAGAGCACCTGAAACTTATAAAGCAATCTTGAATTATACTTGTATTATTTCATATAATTGTGTATGCCTAATTTAATGAAAAGAAAGACTAGGGATGACATGATAGCAGTGCTCCAGTATTTAAGAGGCTGCCACAAAGAAGAGGAGCTTAGCCTATTCTCCAAATCAGGACAAGAAGCAATGGATAGAAACTAATCAAGGAGAGAACCAACTGAGAAATAGGAGAATTTTTTCTGACAATTAAAACAATTAATCAGTGGAATGGCTTGCCTTCAGAAATTGTGGGTACTCCAACACTGGAGGTTTATAAGAAGAGATTGGACAACCCTTTGTTTGACATGATATAGCAGGGAATTAAACTCCAAGGTCCCTTCCAACTCTGTTATTCTATTATTCTGTTAAATAATATTTAATTATTTTGCAACACAGATGGAAAATTGGGCATTCATCAGAAGGATCACATAAGCCAAAACAGGGTGAAAATAGGGTAACTTTTGTACCAAAGTGGATCTGCTGCTACATACAACAAATAAAGAACAGATACCCAGGGAATTTGAATTGCCAATAGTAGATTCTACTAAGACAGCAGTCCCCAACTTTTGTGGTTTGGCAGCCTGGCTGGATTAGGGACTCCTGTATGAAGACAAAGAGCTACTTCCTCCCCCCTCCTATCAAGATATACACAAATAAAGAAATGAATCCAGATATTATGACTTATTCAAGATTGCGTAGTATGTTATTCAATAATGGTTGGAATTCAGCCATCAGCATCTTCTTGAAGCAGTTTTCCCTATAATGGATTGTTTGTTTGTTTATTTAACAAATTTTTATTAGAGCCAAGATCAATAATTTTAGATCCCTTTTTAAATTGTTTGTATAGAAAGGCTTCACCATCACCTCTTCCAAAGGAACTGAAAAAAATGCTTTCATAAGAGCATATCAAAGTTATGTTTCCATAAATCTCTCCTGGCTGGCTATTAGTAGAAGACCTAAAATTTCCAAGCGTTTTGCCCACATTATACTGTAAAGTGTTTTGTCCACATTATAAAATTTCACCAAAGTCAGTAGAACTCTAGATGCATCTGCAAAAGTAGTATCATTTTGATTTGATGTCACTGAGAAATTAAGTTAGTAAACACCTGACTCTTTGATTCACCAAATGTCAGATGATGACAGTTACTATCAGTATGCCATTTTAATGGAAACTCACTACCTTGGCTTGGAATATGATGTGAAATAAAGAACAATTCAATCTCTTGAGGGATAGCAGGTGACATAAAAATGTCAAAGCTCAGTCTTCTGTCAAGACAGTGACAATTTAACAATCAGGAAAGGCAAAAAGAAAAGAACAAAGAGATGCATTGTGAACATCCGATTCATTTTATTATTATATGTTTCCCATTCTATCTATCCAACTATCTATCCAACTATCTATCCAACTATCTATCCAACTATCTATCTATCTATCTATCTATCTATCTATCTATCTATCTATCTATCTATCTATCTATCTATCTATCTATCTATCTATCTATCTATCTATCATCTATCTATCTATCTATCTATCTATCTATCTATCTATCTATCTATCTATCTATCTATCTATCTATCTATCTATCTATCTATCTATCTGTTTATCTGTCTGTCTAGCCATCTGTCTGTCTGTCTGTCTGTCTGTCTATCTATCTATCTATCTATCTATCTATCTATCTATCTATCTATCTATCTATCTATCTATCTATCTATCTATCTATCCATCTATCTATCTCATCTATCTCTATCTGTCTGTCTGTCTGTCTGTCTGTCTATCTATCTATCTATCTATCTGTTTATCTGTCTGTCTAGCCATCTGTCTGTCTAGCCATCTGTCTGTCTGTCTATCTATCTATCTATCTATCTATCTATCTATCTATCTATCTATCTATCTATCTATCTATCTATCTATCTATCTATCTATCTATCTATCTATCTATCTATCTATCTATCTATCTATCTATCTATCTATCTATCTATGAAACAAGGAGATTTGAGGAACAGTCAAATATTATTTTAAAGGCAAAAGCTGTCAAAACAGGTAGCAAAGAACTTCAGCCCTGATAAGGTCTTTATGTATGCATAGTGAAATCATTTCCCACAATATAATATGGAATAAGAGAGCCAAACAAGGCTCTTGTTCCTCAGGCTTTTGCAAAACATTTAGCAAGTTCAGTTTGAACTTGACCATCAGACTTGTCGATCCCCTCTGTAACAGTAACTGGAACACAAACCTGAATAAGTGTTATGTTACAGAGTTGCCTACAAACTCTAATAGCTTTTACTCAACCACCAATTGCATTGTACCCAAGTCCTGTCTTTGCTATAGTCTTCCTATGAAAGTAATACAATTTCTTCTTTACTTTTTTGTGTCCTATGTCTTCTCACTGAAACTGTCCAATTTCAGCCAATTTGAATTCACTAATAGCAAGGCTGTCAGTGTGTAGTCAATTCATTTCATCTTTCATCATGTTGAGTTTTGCCATGCTTTTGCTTGTAGCACTCCATGTTCTTACTGAAATTCTGTCCTCACAGCTTCAGATTTTCTTTTCCTGCTGGCAACATCAGCAATTAGATGTTCTACTGGCTTTAATCTGGTCATGTCATAAACACAATTTGTAGTAAAAAAAAGATCCTCAGCTGTTTCTCAGTAGAATGTTGAGTGTCATCTGACATGGTGTGTGTTTTATTATCTAATACTATATTATCAATCATTTATTTGTATTTCATGTTTTCTTGGTAAAATGTAGAAATGACCATTGACTTCTCCCTGAGCAGTATGAAATGATGTCCTTGTTCATCTGCTTCCAGGTTCTTCCTGTATGACTGCTGCTTGATTCAGATATATGATGGGTTGACTTTCATACTTTCATTGACCTTGCTGAAGCTATATATTTTTGCTCTACACTTATGGAATTCTTCATGTATTCATCCCAGGAATACCCCACAAATTTATTACAGAATTTTGTGGTAGTTGAACTTCTGTAGATAGTATTTCTTGTTTTCATTAAAACTTTTATGTAACTGTTCTTGAAGTTTCTGCTGTTACATAGTTGCTGAGTTGTGGGTTGAATAACTAAAGAATCATGAATCAAGCTGTTTCTATATGAAGTCTAACAGATATTAAATTTATCTAACTTCCATGTCCCAAAACAACTGGAGGAGGTCAAAATCCCTAGAGGATGGTCAAAGTAGAGAAAAACATAGATAAAAATAGTAAAATAGTATTTATTATCAAATTTCAAATGAGAAAGAATGAGATAAGTAATGGAAAATATGTACAATATTTACTAGTGTTCATTTGTTTGGGAAATGAACATTTTTCCTAGCTCTCAGTGTATAAACATAGCCATGTTTATATTTTGTTTAGGATTGCTATTATATATACTTTTTTAGTTTTCAACCAGGATGCTTTTCAGGATGATGACTTTATAGCATAAATTGTTCAACAGCAGGATTTCAATATTTATCTTCTATTTCCATTTGGTTAAAAATGCTTTTTTTTAAAAAAAAAATAAAGTTGTATGCTTGATCAGTTTCTGAAGGTTTAATAATTCACAAAGTATATTTTGCTTGACCAAACAATCAAAGCAATACTTTTACATTATTACTCATGCATTTTTCATTCCAAGTGTGCTAGGGAAACTTCCTGTGCAAGATTGTTTAGGTTATTTTTAAAAGTCAGTTCAATTACCTCCAGCAGATGTTAAAGTAGCTCCAACTACTTTTTGAAACAAAAGAAAGAACCAGTCTGACCATGCATCTCCTATCATTTCACCAGATTTTTATTCCATGGTTTTGTCCCCACAACATACTTAGCTAAATCAATGGGGGTAGCAGGTGGAAGTGGACAGGGAGAGGTTAGCTCATTGTGGGAACATCAAGTAGGGGACTAAATTGGTGTCAGCTCTCTCAGGTAGATGAGACAGAAACAGGTAATTCTACATTATTGTAAGGCTACGTTAAACGAATCTTGCAAGTCTGAAAGTACAAATCTCCCCTTGTCCCTTTTTATAGTCTGATAAGTTAAGGAGAAGCATTTCTGAGCTTCTTTCTCTGCTAATTATGCAGCTGCTTCCACACCACCACTACTCTTATTTGATGGTTCCTTAGGCAGCATCCTATCTATTAGAAATAGTTAAATAGAGCCAAACCAACTCCACCAATTCTCTTGGAGCTCCTGAACCCTATTAAGTAACCCATTATGCTTACTGAATACTCCAAGAAAACAAGAAGACATAAGTCTGAGAAGGGAATCTTTTCAATTCCAGAACTCTTTGGCAAAGTTTGCTAGCACAGACAACACTTCCCAAGTATTGATTGGCTGGATCAGCCAAAGTATACCTATTGCTACTTAGCCAAACTCATGAAGTCTTCTCTGAATGCTTAAGATACGAAATCTTACAAGATTTTAGTCATCTCATGGAGAAAGTGAACAGAAATACAAAATAATGCCTTTAATAACTTCAACAATTTGCCTTCAGAAGTTGTAGATACTTCATCACTGGAGGTTTTTAAGAAAAGACTGGACAGCCACCTATCTGAAATGTTATAGAGTGTTCTGCTTGAGCAGGGGGTTGAGCAGCTCTATTCTGATTGATTTATTGATTAATGTATTTTTGCAAACTCTCATGTGCAGCTATGTACTCCCAGCATGATTATGGAGAAAGTGATCCATTAACTGTTTAGTTAACTGTTTTGGAACCAGGACAATAATATATTTTTAAACAAAGAAAGAAAGAAGGAAACAAACAAACAAACATCGTGGTCACCACGATGTAAAAAAGATGTTGAGACTCTAGAAAGAGTGCAGAGAGGAGCAACAAGGATGATTAGGGGACTGGAGGTTAAAACATATAAGGAAAGGTTGATGGAATTGGGTATGTCTAGTTTAATGAAGAAGGACGAGGGGGGACATGATAGCAGTGTTCCAATATCTCAGGGGCTGCCACAAAGAAGAGGGAGTGAAGCTATTTTCCAAGGCGCCTGAAGGCAGGACAAGAAGCAACGGATGGAAACTGATCAAGGAGAGAAGCAACCTAGAACTAAGGAGAAACTTCCTGACAGTTAGAACAATTAACCAGTGGAACAACCTGCCTCCAGAAGCGGTGAATGCTCAAACACTGGAAGTTTTTAAGAAGAAACTGGACAGCCATTTGTCCGAAATGGTATAGGGTTACCTGCCTGAGCAGGGGGTTGGACTTGATGACCTCCAAGGTCCCTTCCAACTTTATTATTATTATTATTATTCCTGACAGTTAGAACAATTAACCAGTGGAACAACCTGCCTCCAGAAGCGGTGAATGCTCCAACACTGGAAATTTTTAAGAAGAGACTGGACAGCCATTTGTCTGAAATGGTATGGGGTTTCCTGCCTGAGCAGGGGGTTGGACTAGATGACCTCCAAGGTCCCTTCCAACTTTATTATTATTATTATTAAACAAATAAATAACCCTGTAGTTGTCTTATTTTAGTGACAGAAGATTGCAGTGTATTAGTTGCTTGTGAAAAGCCAGAGATAACATTAATGATGTGAAGTATGATAATTTCTAAGAATTAGAATCTGAACTACAGATTCATTTTATAAAATATGTATGTTGGATAAGGAATGGGAAAAAAAACACTGTTCCATCAAAGATGGTGCATGACTGATGAAGCTCAGCAGACTCAGTAGACTAATCAAGAATAAATGTCTTAATTTATACTTGATATCTGAAATATCAAGAGTCTTTTAGGCATGTGGTCAATAGCACCAGAAAGAGTACTTCACATATTTATCAGATAGCAGAATCTACAACCCAAACACTATCAAAAATAAAACAATGGAGAAGATTTTTAGGGATTGCTCAAGACCCATGCTAATTTAGTTTCCTCTAGTTTCCAACATTTATCTGAGACGATCCATTTGGCATTTTATGCATAACTTCTGATAATTAAGACCTACTCTTTCATTACTTTCTCCCCTTTTCTTAAAATGAAGATTAAGAAAGAATAGAGGAGAACCTCACTTGCCATCTTGTAAGACCTTTATTTGTGCAATAAAGTCAAACTTGAAAAATTCCAAATAGAGGGTTGCTTAAGTACCAGTGGAAAATCCTTTACAATGGACAGTCCATGACTATTGAGGTCAGAGGCAGTGAGTGATGGTTCACAGGCATAATTTGACTCTTGGAATCCTCTCTGACTATTCTTCTAAAATTCAGTGATGTCCTTTCTCTCCATGTTTTGATTTTGGCTTCCATCATCTAAAGATACCATGAACAGTAGCAAATTATGGTGGGAATTGAGGTGTTCAGCATCTAGGTGTCACCAGATTGTTACATGTATGCCTATTTATCTCCAAATTTAAAGTTGGAAATGTTACTCATAGGATAGCTTTGTAGAGTAGCAAACTGTATAGTGACAAGATTTAATTAAGCCTTTCCCCCAGTACAGGTAGTCCTTAACTTACAACCACAATTGAGCCCAACATTTCTATTGTTAAGCGAGACAGTTTTTAAGTGAGTTTCACTCCATTCACTCCTGCCACAGTTGTTAAGTAAATCACTGCAGTTGTTAAATTAGGAACATGGTTGTTAAGTGAATCTGGCTTTCCCATTGACTTCGCTGTCAGAAGGTTGCAAAAGGTGATCACTGCAACTGTCATAATTATGACTCAAGCATCTGAATGACCATGGGGATGCTGCAACAGTCGTAAGTGTGAAAATCAGTCAAAAGTCACTTTTTCAGTGCTGTTGTAATATCAAACAGTCACTAAACAAAACTGTAGTAAGTTGAGGACTACCTGTACTACTTCAGAATCAGAATAGAGCTGGAAGAGACCTTGGAGGTCTTCTAGTCCAACCACCTGCTCAATTTCTCCTGAACCTGATTGGTTTTTGTTTTAAGAGAATTCTAGATATCATGAAATATATGTAGTTTGGTCCAAAGCAGGGAATAAAAATTTCTCTTCAGCCTTCTAAGAATTCCAGCTATTAGAAGTATTTCTTACTATTTTGTTTTCCTATGTATCCCTCTTACATTGGCATATTATTTATATGAAATATGAAAAATGTTCTGGCAAATTTCCAGAAGCTTGAAAAGGCGAGAAGAAGAAGAAATAAATCATATTTAACTTTTGTTCGTAAGTAGCTATTTCCTTTGATTAGATTATGGCATTAATTAACTTGGACATATTTCTTTAGTTAAATTTTGGTTTTACAATTGATGAAGTAGGAACATAAGTTAGGATTTATTTTGGAATAAAAGAGGCTTTAGAGACAGCATACAAAAGCTATCAAGATATTTAACTGAAACCCTGGGACCTGACCTTACTAGCAGGCTCACCTTTTCAAAATTCTTATTCTTTTCCTGCAGAAACAGATTTAAAAATAGGTGGCCATTTTTACAATATTGGAATTGAAATTGTTGCTCTGTATTCCATAGAGTATAAAATTAAAATGCTTACATAACCATCCTTTCTACACAGAGTACCTAAGTTAGGCTGTCAAAAATAGAATATTTGTGACTCATCTATGAGGGTACATATATTTTGCCATGTTTTACGGGAATCCTCTTCATAGCAGCTATTTTGGCAATATTAAATTCTCAAGATCTTGTACAGTTCTCTGACTTTAATCAATCAGAAAAGAGCTGGAAGGGACCTTGGAGGTCTTCTAGTTCAGAGTTCTTCAACCTTTCTAGCTTTGCAGACAGGTGGGGGGGAGAGGGGATAGTTATGCGTGAGTGGCATGCAAGTGGACACATACATATGTACTTGCTGCTCACGTAAGTGAGGATGCACATGTTTGCAGACAGTCATCCTCCACTTCCACTGCCCGGTTCCGTATGGCTCAAGGCCTGATAGTGGGCTATAGCCCAGGGGTTGGGGAACCCTGTTCTAGTCCAACCAACAAATGGTTGTCCAATCTTTTCTTAAAAACCTCCAGTGATGAAGCACCTACAACTTCTGAAGGCAAGCTGTTCCACCAGTTAATTGTCCTCACTGTTAGAAAGTTCCTCCTTAATTCCAGGTTGCTTCTCTCCTTGATTAGTTTCCATCCATTGTTTCTTCTCTTGCCTTTTGGTACTTTGGAAAATAAGTTAACTCCCCTCAAATCCTGGAATACTGCTATATGTCACCCCTAGACCTTTTATTCTCTAGACTGGCCATACTCAATTCCTGCAACCATTTTTGTCTCCAGGCCCTTAGTTGCTATTCTTTGCGCTTTTTCCAAAGTCTCTACATCTTTTTTGTAATGTGGTGACCAAAACTGGATGCAGTATTCCAGGTATGGTTTTACTTAGGATTTATAAAGCAGTACTAATACTTCACGTGATTTTGATTTTATGCCTGTTTATACAACCAAGGATTATATTAGCTTTTTGGGCTGCTGCTGCACACTGCTGTGTCATGTTTAAGTGATCATCCACCAGGACTCCAAGGTCTCTCTCACAGGTTTTGCCTAATCTGTACTTGTACATTTGGTTTTTCCTGCCTAGGTGTGAAATCTTGCTTTTCTCCACATTAAATTTCATGTTATTGGATAGGGCCCATTGTTCAAGTCTATCAAGATCTTTTTGGATCCTGAGCTTGTCTTCTGAGGTGTTGGCTATTCCTGCCAGCTTGGCATCATTTGCAAATTTGATAATTTCTCTTTTATTCCCTCATCTAAGCCATCTATGAACTTATTGAAGAGTACTGGGCCTAAGACGGAATCTTGTGGTACCCCACTGCTTACTTCCCTCCATGTAGATGTAGTACCATTAAGGACTACTTGTTGAGTATGGTTTGTCAGCCAGTTACAAATCCATCTGGGGGTGATGCTATCTATCCCACATTTTTGTAATTTACCAAGAAGTAGGTTGTGGTCTATTTTCACAAATGTCTTACTGAAATCTAAGTATACTATGTCCACAGCATTTCACTGGTCTACTAATTTAGTCACTTTATCAAAGAATGAAATAAGATTGGTTTGGCATGATCTGTTTTTAACAAACCCATGCTGGCTAATAGTTATAATTTTATATGTTTCAAGATGTTTACAGATCAGTTTTTTTGATTATTTTTTTCCAGTATTTTCCCAAGTACTGATGTTAGACTGATTGGTCTTTAGGCATATATTTGGATAATTCACATGACAAAACAACAACAACAACAACAACAACAACAACAACAACAACAACAACAACAACAATAATAATAATAATAATAATAATAATAATAATAATAATAATAATAATAATAATAATAATAATAATAATAATAATAATAATAATAATAATAATAATAATAATAATAATAATAATAATAATTTAATTTATATGCTGCTTCTTAGCAACTCTGTGTGGTTTGCAAATTGTTAAAAATATTTTAAAACAAGTAACAATACAAGAAACACAAAATAAAGAAACAATATGGCAAAGAAAACAAATCCAGATGGGAACAAGGAAAAGGAAGAAAAGGGTGTCAATCATCCTTGCCAGAGGCCTGAGTGAAGAGTCACATTATCAGGCACCTTCAATATCTATAGGGTGAGGGTTGTCTGAACCCCATTCTAGAGGCAAGCAAGGCACACTCTCAGGGTCTAAAAATATGGTATTGTTTAATTCATGGCACCCAGAGTGCACCAACTGCTGGCAGATAGTATAAGAGAGAGGTGGTTCCTAAAGTAACTAGGTTCTATGCTGTGTAGGCTTTAAATGTGGCAACCAACACTTTGAATTACACCCAGAAACAAACTGGCAATTATCACCCTTCAAGAAGTAGGGGTGTTATGTCGGCATACTGAGGCATGCCTATTATTGCCCATGCCATTGCATTCAGGCAAGCTGAATCTTCCAAGTGGCCTTTAAGGGCAGTCCCATGTAAAAAGACACAACTGTTATACTTGATGAAGATGTGCAAAGACTTTCTGGATGCAACTGCAACCTGTTCATCAAACAGAGGCTATTAATCCAGGAAGACACCCAAATTGTGCACCATCCTTGAAAAGAGAAGTACTACCCCATATAAGGTCAAAGATTAAATATCCAAAGATTTGGGAGATTCAAACACCCATTGTCACTCAGTCTTGATAGGATCAAATCAGAGATAGTTCTTCCCCACCCAAACTTAAACACCCAAACTTTGATAGTCTCATTGGCCAGCCTGAAGTCCAAAGATGCAATTGGGTATCACCAGCATACTGATGATACCAAGCCCCAAACTAATGGAAAAAATTAAACTTGTTTGAAATTATGACATCCTTAAGGTTTCTCTATGGATCACCAGTTAAGCTGAATACAAAAAGACTCCATGACTCTTGTTAAAAGGGAATACAATCCTTGAAATTAAAAAAGGAAAAGAAAAAAGTGAAAAGAAAAAAGTGAAAAGAAAAGAAAAGAAAAGAAAAGAAAAGAAAAGAAAAAAGAAAAAGTGAAGCAGGCGATATTATGTAAGGAATCTATTCTCTTATCCATCTATTCATTTGGCAAATCAAGTAGTATATAAAAAGTATGATGTGCTAATTTTACATGAAGGATTTCAATACAGAACATTGAAATTACCTAGTCAAGTTCATACTGTAGGCTGATCTGCTTCAGAATGTTGAGAAGAGATTAAGGTTGTTTTTTCTGCTTCCTTTAGAACAGACATGTCAAACTCACAACGTCACGTGATGTTGCGCGACGTATTGGAGCTTTTTCTCCATTGCCAGCAATAGGGTGGGTGCGGTTTCCTGGTGGCATGTCCGGCCTGTGGGCTGGCAGTTTGACACCCGTGCTATAGAAGGAGGTGAATAAAGGCCTCTTTGGAACTAGTTTAACCAAGTATACATTATTTTATTTAATATATTTATAAATTGCTTTTCATCCAGATGGCTATTGACATAATGAGCAAATAAAATAAATAATGTAATGATACAATGAAATATGAATAACAGTGAAAAGACCAAAAGACACACAAAATAATAAATAATATAAAGAAAAGACATTATTGTTTAATACAGAAGCTAAAAAAATGTCTTAACATGGTAAACAAAGGAACAATACTATCAGTTGAGATATGCTTCTTTTGAAGGTTTGTTCAAAGTTATGATGCCATCATAAGAAGGCCTTTCCTTGACAGATATTTATATACCTCTTGGAAGAAAAGTAATTCACCCACTTCTGTGGAAAATCTCAAGGTCTGGGCAAACTGGTAATAGAAAAAGTCATTTTCCCCGAAGCGTTTGGGAAATGTTAAGGTTAAGGTTAAGTGCCAACACTTTAAATTACATTTATATCTGGCAGCTTAATTCTGCATCATGAGAAGCTGACTATTCACTATCAGGGCATTACAAGAACAGAACTAGTTAAAAGCAATACTCAACACTCAACACTATATGTTCAAAACTTTATGACCCTCCAGTTTTAAAAATGAATCAAAGCATATCCTTAATGGGCAAACATGATCTTTCAAGGGAGTGCAGTTTCAACTAAAGCAAGTTGAAAACCCATTTCTTAGCCTTACAGCTTTCTATCCTTATTACCTCCATAATGTGTGGATTATATTTTCAGTGTATTGATCTTTAAAACTGTAAATTAAGCTTGTAGCAGGAATCCCTTTAAAAAGTTCATTCCATGGTTCAATATCTGGGTTGGGCTCCTCCTCCTCCCCCCTCCTCCTCCTCCTCCTCTCTGTCTTCTCTTCTGCCTCTCACATAAGTGAAGCATCATACTGTCCACCTGATGTGCCCCTTTAATAGATCCAGCAAAATACCATTGATAATTGTATCTAATCCTACTGTTAAATCAACAGTACAAACCAACAGTTTCTTATATAAAGTACAAATAGAAATAAAGTTAGTGGAAAAATGGGGCAAGGAAAGAGTGGGTAAAATGAAGAAAGAAAAAGGAAATAAATAAATAAAAAGCAGTGACTTCCAACTTTTTTTCCAGCTGGTAAAATACATAATCTGTCTAAAAGTTATAATATCAACTTTTACTTATGTAAAACAGTAAATTCTACCCATTTCTATAATTATGATCTACTTAATCGTCAAAACCCAAAATAAATCAAAATTTCATTTTTTTTCTCTTTCTAGCATAAAGTCCAAAAGCAGTTTCCAAATGGAAACAAAATTATTTACAGTCTTTTCCCCAATTAATGAAGTTAACTTTGACATCTCTGCTGGTTCCATCATCTTTTCAATCCGTTTCTCTGTTGTGGGAGTCAATATCTCTTTTCATTTTTGAGCATATAGGATTCTTGCTGCCATCATGATATACAATAACAGTTCCATTTTGTTTCCACCATGTTTACATTTTTCTTCCTATTTCTCCTATTATTTTTCCACCTAACCTCTTCACAACAACAGCCCCCGTGAGGTGAGTTGTGCTAGGAGAGATTGACTGGCCCAAATTCACCCAGACAGCCTTCATGCCTAAGGCAGGACTAAAACTCACAGTCTTCTGGTTTTTAGCTTAGGACCTTAACCATCAGTCCAGGCTCTCATTCCCCAACATGTAAAATCTATCTTCTCTACAATCTTCACCACATATTATTTATAGAAATACTTCATAATACAATAAACTTTGTCAAGATAATGTTTAAATTCAGAGATATTATAGATAGCATTGCAGCAGCAAAGTGTGATCTAATTTTGGAGCAGAAACTGGTCACTTGAACATTTGCTGGAACTCGAGAATAGCCATACAGTATATGTAAAATTTAATAATTTAGAGAGCAAATTTCATCTAAACTGAGAGACAACATAAGAATTATTTATATGTTTATTATGGAATTGTATTTTAAATTATACAGATTCCTATCAGATTGAATTAAGGATTTCTTCAAATTAAGTGGACCTTCAGAAGAACTCTAATTTAGCAATTTCTTTGTATTTCATGTAACTTGGTATCTGACAAATTGGATTATCAGTTCCAATACCAAAACAAACCAGAAGCTTTACAGCTTCATCTGTTTATATCCAAGCTTTTGCATATAATATTTAAGAACAGATTTTTTTTTATCTGTGCTGAAATGATAATCAGAATGATATTTCTTTAAAATCTAAGAACAATTTAATTACATTTTAAATGCAACTATTTCTGGACGTTTTAAAATGAGCTACCAAGTACTGTAACTATCAACATAGAATTGTATCATTAAGAGAAGATAGAGATGAAAATACTAAGCTACTTTATCTTCTATTGTTTCTTGATGACAAAACAGAAGCATCATTAATCTTACACCGTGAACAAAAGTCAAGTGTTATCTTTTAGTGAAGATCTAATTATATTTTTAGGTCAGTTTCTGGTTTGACGTTAAAACCATCTTATTAGCGGTTTTGAAGAAGTCTGTAATGAATAGAAAACTTAATTTTGGCTATGGCTTCAGATTAAACAAAACCTAAATTATGCATTAAAGGAAGAGACATTACAAAAGTTCAAGAACAAGACTCTCAACTGTCATTTATTAAAATCAAGTCCATTTTGACTGATGAAAAGCTAAAACAAGCTGAAAAATGGATCTAACTGTAGAAAACCACACACTATAAAAATGTAGAAGCAATGTACACAAGGATAAAGTCTGGGGGAAGCAATGATAAAAGTTTTCTGGCTCACTTGAGTTTTGTCCTGAATCTGAATTTTATAAACTTTTGTCCAGCTGAAACAAAGTAAGTATCATTGTAAGGATGTTGTGTTTTGCTGTTTGGTCATTCAGATGCTACTTATGGAACGGTATCATTTCAATAGATTGTCTGTCAGAAAGTGCTTCTTATTTTTATATCATCAGTTGTAGTGCTGGCAGAAGGGGCATGCTGTGGATCCTTTCAGCCAAGGAACCGCGTCCATTTTCTTTCATGACTTCCACCCTTTGGAACATGATGCCTCTAGAAGTGAGATTGACCATTTGGGCCAATCTCTCGGCCTTCTGTAAGTGTCTAAAACTTGGTTCTGCCAACTGTCTTGGGGCCAGATGGGGTGTCTCATTCTGAAAGGGGCTAGTAGATTAGATAAAATCCCACCTGCATTTCACTTATGCACTGATTCTTAATTTACATCATTGTTAATATCAATGTTTTATTTTTAATGCTTGATGTTTTAATATTTCTATTTTAATTATCTATATAATTTATATTGTCCATTTAATTGTCTATAAAGAGCCATGGTGGGGCTGTGGTTAGAATGCAGTATTGCAGGCTAACTCTGCCAGCTGCCAGCAGTTCGATTCTCACCGGCTCAAGGTTGACTCAGCCTTCCATCCTTCCAAGGTTAGTAAAATGAGAACCCAGATTGTTGGGGGTGATATGCTGATTCTGTAAACCACTTAGAGAGGGCTGTTAAGCACCATGAAGCAGTATATAAATCTAAATGTTATTGCTATTTCTACACTGCATTTATGTGTAAGCACACAGACTCACTTGATAGTGAAATGGACAGTATACAAATATTAATAAATAGAAAAATAATATGCAGTAATATCTAGCTACCCAGTTTTCTCTTGGCCTATTCTTCCATGGCTACAAAGAAAGAAATTTTCAGATTAAATTACATTCCTATCAGGGTTACTCTAATCTAGATTTCCCACAGAGGTTGAATAATGAGATTTTCCTTTTCTGTATGGCATACAAGTTCTTCTTATGAACTTGGCAGAAGGTTGAGGCAAGCCACAATCTTTCAGCCTTGATTTATCAACACACATTTCATCAACCAAATAACCTTATATGGTTCTGATGTTATATGAGCAAAAAGCCAAGGTATAAATTAAATCAAGCAATGGGAGTGTTTTAATTATGAAATAAGATGTGCTTACACATAGACTTTTGGTAAGGTTCACATCAGCTCAGACAAAATCAAAGTCCATTTGTTTCAACTTACAATCCAAAAATGATATTCAGAATTTCAAAGCTTAATTAAAAATATTATTTATTCATTTTCTTAAATCTTTATAGCACTGAATACATTCTAGAAGCACAGTGGACCTTTATATGGGGATGAAACAGGCCAAATTTCACAGAAACATGGAGCACTTAGAAAATCAATCTCCTTTAAATTTGGGCTGAGATAATTAACTGTGTTTGGGGTGACAGAAGAAGATGTTTGCATCCATCTTTCAAAGCCTTCTGGCTGCAGATTTTCTATGGAAAAGTAATACAATAAACCCGCTAGTTGCTCAACTCAATTTATCTCCTTTCTTCATCACCCTGGAATTTTGCAAATAAATTAAATCTACAAATATCAGTTATTTAATTAGCTAGCTAATGAGTTATTTCTGCAGGAAATTGACTTTTATGTTATGCAACACCATGTAACCAATGTTCCCCTTTTTGCTATTCCCCCTAAATCCATTCTGCTTTTAAAATAGAAATATTTTAGCAAAAATTCACTACGGTACTTTAAATTCACTACCGCAACAGTGGTAGCATGCTTCTGGCAGATAATGGTGCACAATAACTTTACTTAGCTCAATAAAACTTTCTAGTGAACTATCTAGAATCTTATAGTAAAATACATTATTTGAAGCTCCCTCACAGATACATACTCTTTTTATCTCAGATACAATCAAGTTAGTGTCACAGATCTTGTTGATCACCAGATAAAATACATTGCCTCAGAAGTGTCTAAGAGCCTCTAAAGTGAAAACCTGGACAGCTTTGAAAAAGCTGTTAAATCAAGATTACTCTAAACTGTGTTTCAAGCTGTGAGTAACCACAGAAGATTAAAAAAAAGTGCCCTTAGGAAGAAAAATAATCTCACTCTTGACTGATGGAAATGGGCAGATAAGATAAGAGGAAGTTGGGCTGAGAGATAGAAATAATAAAACATAGTAAAAGAAATATGGATACACCAAAACAGTAAAGAACATAATGGAAGCAAATTAATGCTTTATCCATGAAGTATACTTCTTTTCTCACTGGCTTCTGTATTGAATTGTAAAATATAATGAATATTGACTTGTAAACTACAGTATATACAAGGCTGACCCTTCCATTAGGCAGGATGAAGAGGCTATTTCATTGATAGGAAAGAGAGTGGATTGGATTTTTTTTTTTTTTTAGTGAATTGATTGGCCTTTCCAGCATTCCACTCCTTCCTGATCTCTGACTTTGTGGCTCAGACTTGCCTGCCCAATGTCTGATTTAAAATTCTCAGACAAGCCACGGAGCCAGCATGTAAAGGTATCTGATAGCAAATACAATACTTTAACCCACTCTTTTACAGAGCTAAATTATTAATATACTTATCAATTAAAATTATTTTCTTTCCATTCCTACTATATTCAAAGTCTTGAAAAGAAACATAAAAAGGGAAGGGGGAAATCTTAAAAAAGAAAAAAAAACTCAGTGTAGATAAAAGTGAGCTTTTTCGTTTAGGCAAGAAAAACCAACTTTATAGGTACAGACTAGTTGAAACCTGGCTTAATGGCAGTAACGGTGAGAGGGATCTTGGAGTCCTAATGGAAAATCACTTAAATATGAGCCTACAGTGTGCAGTAGCAGCCAAAGAAGCCAATGAAATCCTAGGCTGAATTAATAGAGAGAAAGAATCAAGATCACATGAAGTTCTACTACTGCTTTACAAATCCTTAGTAAGATCACATTTCGAATACAGTTCTGGTCACCACAATATAAAAAAAGATGTTGAGAGTCTGGAAAGAGTGCAGAGAAGAGCAACAAGAATGATTAGGGAGGTGGAGGCTAAAACATACAAAGAATGGTTACAGGAATTGGGTATGTCTAGCCTAATGAAAAGAAGGACTAGGGGAGACATGATAGCAGTGTTCCAATATTTGAGTGTTCCAATATCCTACAAAGATGAAGGGGTCAAACTATTTTCCAAAGCATCAAAAGGCAAGACAAGAAACAAAGGATGGAAACTAACCAAGCAGAAAAGTGACCTAGAACCAAGGAGAAAATTCCTAATGATGAGAGCAATCAACCAATGGAATAGCTTGCCTTCAGAGGTTGTGGGTGCTCTATCACTGGAGGCTTTCAAAAGGAGATTGTCAACCATTTGAGTAGGGGTGTGTGGAATAGAAGACCTCTAAGGTCCCTTCTAACTCTATTATTCTATGTTCTAAATAGTTAAGCTCAGCTCCTGGGTGACTATATGCTTCCCTCCATTCTCCATGTCCCCATGTAGTTCTTAAATTTCCTGGTGATAATTAATTAAAGTAAAAAATAAAATTTACACCTTGGTCGTAACTGCAAAAACCTTTGATCATTACGGAAAAGGTGGTCTTATGCCAATCCAAAGGTGGAACCCAATATTGCAAGACTGTGTGGGTGCCCCTTCACAAGGTATGTGCTAGCACAGTCTAGGTAGACATCTGTCATGGCTATTTTAATTTGGGTTCCTGAATACAGTGTAATGTTTATTTATATTTTTATTTAAACTATTTCCAAGGCTGTCCATCTTGCAAAAGTGAATGATTGGTATGCAAAGGTTAAAATCATAATAAATCAATAAATCATAATAAAAACAACAAAACAAATGCCTAACATAAAGATCCAATTCGTAAAGAATAACATAACAGAATTAACCAGCATAGCTCACCATCCATGGTGAGTTAAGTTCTCTGTCCTAAGTAATCCTTTTCAACTGTGATATTATTTCAAGCATCCCACAATCTATGGCTTCTAAGTTAAAATGTTTTTAGCCAGCTTGTTGGGTGACAAGTTGAAGACACCTTATATCTACAAACTAACAAAAACAAAGGGGAATGAAATGTATAGCAAATTAATAACTTTCAGCAAAATTTCCTAAGGGCATTTGCATCTATCCATCCATCAAGCTGGCAACTTTTGAAGTTTTTTTTAAAGAGTCAATTAAAATAACAATGTTTCTGCAGATGTGTTCCCTGTTGCTTGTTGATCATCCTCTCTTTGTGAGAGTGATTTGGTAATACTTGTCATAGGTCCTTAGAAGTGCTAAATAATATGTTTAAGTTTGAAATCATTGTCAAAGCTGTCACAAAAAGGAACAGTAAAATAGAAGAGAGAAAGGAAGAAATGGTTGGTACATTTTTAATTTATTTTTCCTAGATAATAGTTGCTGATAATGTTAGATTCTCTCAAAAGCTGTGACTACATCAGCTATTTTGCTAGAGTCATGTCCCAAAAAATTCTTTGGAAGCTCATGTTTACCATCCAGATATACTTTTTTCCCCTTCAAGTTTACTGAAGAGAAAATTCCTAACTAAAATTAAGTTGATATAACCTAACACTCATCAACAATAATCAACACAGTTTCTATCATATCCAGATACCCACACCAATGACAAATCCACAACTCTAAGGCCTTACAGAAAGCCAATAGTGTCAGGGATAATCTGATCTCCAGGGTGAATGGGTGTTGATGATCCAAAGGGCATCAGCCATAAAGCTAAAATTATCTTCCTGTACACTGCCAGGTGCAATTTTCTAGCAAATGGGACCTAGAACACACTTCTCCTTCCAGGTTTTTCCCATTTTGTAGCCCCTGATAGCTTTTGTTTCTTCTATATTTCAAGGCCCATTCTCCTGCTCTGCTTACTGAAGCATAAAACACCTTAGCATTTTTTTAAAGAAACATGTCCTCATGGCATCACCTCCCTCTTATTTCCAGCCCATTTTGTCCAAGATTAAAATTTGGGTTGTTGTTTTTTTAAAAAAAATTGTTAAAGTGATCATTAGGGCTAGGGTTAGGGTTATTATCACTTAAGTCTATTGACTATCACGAAGTTATGGAAAACCATTTTCTGTCACTATTTTCACTTAGAGTGGAAGAAAAATGAGACAACTGGCTTACGTAAAAACATGTACCCATGTAATGGATATTTGATGCTTTGGAAAGGCTCCTTATGTGCATCAATAGACCTGAAAAATGGGTAGCATACATGTACAATGGTCTTTCAAAAGAACGCTAGACCTATCATTAAACCAGTCTGCTTAAACTGGAGAAGTGGTGTGCTATATGTCCCAAATATATGTATTATATAAAAATTAAAAAAGCCAAAGGTTTCCCTGTCAACCATGTCTGACTCAAGGGAATGCTTCCTATTTCCATTTCTTGGCTGAGGGAACCAGTCTTGTCTGAAGACAACTTCTGTGGTCATGTTGCCATCATGGCTATATGCCAAAGGCGCACAGAACACTGTTACCTTCCCACCAAAGTGGTACTTTGCACTGCTAGGTGGGCAGGATAATATGTATTGTTTGCTTATTCTGCTAAGAATGTTCTGCTTGATGCATGCTTGAGCCTGATTATTCTGTTGCTGGCTTTATTATTCACTGGTGGGGCACATATAAATGAAGACTCCATCTTGACTGACAAAGAAGTTGTTGGTACTCTCTGAGTTTGATTGGAGCATTTCATTACCCAACTAGTAACAACATAGAACAGCCTGCCCCATATTTCCCAGCACACATATACAAGCACAATGAACATAGTACATCACATTACAGATGCCTCCTATGACCATGTTGTGCATGTTTCTCCTAACTTCCTTCCTTAAGCAATATTGAAACTTCTCTCCTTGGAAGTATTTCAGTATTTATTTATTTACTTACTGGGATTTCTATGCCATTCTACTCCAGCAGCTTTCTGAGGGCTTACATTCTCTTTTTACAGTAATAGATTAAATATCACAACCCCAAAGTATAATAACAATTTTAAAAAGTACAGCACAAAAAATAACAGTAACAAAATATCTAAGAACAGCCAGGGTGGGAATTTTAGCTTAATGCTAGATTCCCTTCTAGAGCAATTATTTCACAATCAATCACAAACTGCATGAAGTGGTTCAGGATGCAACTCAGTGTAGCAGAGAAAGATATTCAGTTTTAAAGTTTTGCACCTTAGTTCTGTGGACATTTTAAGCAATCTCAGTTATGAAGGATGGGATTTGTTTTTAAAGAATATTAAAGAAATAAAATGGCTCCTGCAGGATACCTAATGTGGATTATTTTTCCTTGGGATTTTATTGAGGGCAAGCTCTATTACCGAATAATTGCCAATTTCAGGAGTAACTCAATTTAAAATCCATTATAGAGCAATGTTAATGGTCAAGAATACATTATTACTTGTGTATGTTTCTTTACTCTGTTCCCCCTTTTAACCTTTTGTATATTATATATCTTACATTAATAATGGAAAGCTAATTTAGATACTTTAAGTACATTATCAGATGATAGCTACACCATCTATATAGGTTTGGTTTCCTAACCACAATTTGATTGTAGCATGTTAGCCTGTCCATTTTCAGTGAGATCAATTATATTGCGCTGCACTTCTGTGGGCATGTAATACAGTTAGGAATCAATTATCTATTTGTTTTCCTGGATGCTCGTACTCCTTAAAGGAATATAGCATACCTAAATGGATGTCTCCTTAAATCTCCTGCAAGAAATATTTGTGAACAAATAGCCAACCAGAACTCAAACCACAGCTTTTTAATCAAAAGTTTAAAAAAGTATAAGTTGGCTGAAGGGCAAATCATATGAATTTCACATTTTAAACTTGAAAAAAGGACAGCAGTGTTGAAAATCACTTATAAATAGAACATGATTTTACTGAAAAAAAGTGTGAATTATATTGTTATATTGTTTCAAACTACAGTATATTGTATTTTTACGTATATTCAAGATACTTCCTAGAGACCAGAGAATTGTAGAGTAAATAC